>SJYX01011879.1:91195-163282 GCA_006410675.1 Oreotragus oreotragus
TTCACAGTCCAACTTTCACATCCATACATGACCACAGGAAAAACCATAGCCTTGACTAGACGGACCTTAGTCGGCAAAGTAATGTCTCTGCTTTTGAATATACCATCCAGGTTGGTCATAACTTTTCTTCCAAGGAGTAAGCGTCTTCTAATTTCATGGCTGCAGTCACCATCTGCAGTGATTTTGGAGCCCCCAAAAATAAAGTCTGACACTGTTTCCACTGTTTCCCCATCTATTTCCCATGAAGTGATGGGACCGGATGCCATGATCTTCGTTTTCTGAATGTTGAACTTTAAGCCAACTTTTTCGCTCTCCACCTTCACTTTCATCAAGAGGCTTTTTAGCTCCTCCTCACTTTCTGCCATAAGGGTGTTGTCATCAGCATATCTGAGGTTATTGATATTTCTCCCGACAAATTTAGAAAACTCAGCAGTGGTCACAGGACTGGTAAAGGTCAGTTTTCATTCCAATCCCAAAGAAAGGCAATGCCAAGGAATGTTCAGACTACCACACAATTGCCAGCAAAGTAATGCTGAAAATTCTTCAAGCTAGGCTTCAAAAGTACGTGAACCAAAAACTTCCTGATGTTCAAGTTGGATTTGGAAAAAGCAGAGGAACCAGAGATCAAATTGCCCACATCCGTTGGGTCATGAAAAAGCACGCAATTTCCAGAAAAGCATCTACTTCTGCTTTATTGAGTACGCCAAAGCCTTTGACTTTGAGGATCACAACAAACTGCAGAAAATTCTTCAAGAGATGGGAATACCAGACCACCTAACCTGCCTCCTGAGAAATCTGTATGCAGGTCAAGAAGCAACAGTTAGACCTGGACATGGAACAATGGACTGGTTCCAAATTGGGAAAGGAGAATGTCAAGGCTGTATACTGTCACCCTGCTTATTTAACTTATAATTCAGAGGGCATCATGCAAAATGCCTGGGTGGATGAAGCACAAACAGGAATCAAGATTGCCAGGAAAAATATCAATATCCTCAGATATGCAGGTGACAGCATCTTCATGGCAGAAATTGAAGAGGAACTAAAGAGCCTCTTGACAAAAGTGAAAGATGAGAGTGAAAAAGCTGACTTAAAGCTCAACATTCAAAAAACTGAGATCATGTCATCCAGTCCTATCACTTCATGGCAAATAGATGGGGAAACAATAGAAACAGTGACAGACTTTAATTTCTTGGGCTCCAAAATCACTGCAGACGGTGACTGTAGCCATGAAATTAAAAGACACTTGCTCCTTGGAAGAAAAGCTATGATCAACCTCGACAGCATGTTTAAAAAGCAGAGACATTACTGTGCCAACAAAAGTCCATCTAGTCAAAGCTATGGTTTTTCCAGTAGTCATGTATGGATGTGAGAGTTGAACTGTAAAGAAAGCTGAGTGCTGAAAAATTGATGCTTTTGAACTGTGCTTTTGAAGAAGACTCTTGAGAGTCCCTTGGACTGCAAGGAGATCAAACCAGTCAATCCTAAAGGAAGTTAGTCCTGAATATTCATTGGAAAGACTGATCTGAAGCTGAAACAATAATACTTTGGCCACCTGATGTGAAGAATTGACTCACGGAAAAGACCCTGATGCTGGGAAAGATTGAAGGCAGGAGGAGAAGGGGACGACAGAGGATGAGATGGTTAGATGACATCACCAACTCAATGAACATGAGTTTGAGCAAGCTCCAGGAGTTAGTGATGGACAGGAAGCCTGGCATGCTGAAGTCCATGGTGTCACAGAGCGTTGGACATGACTGAGTGAGTTAACTAAACCAAACTGAATTTTAGTTTCATGGTGGGTCACAATATCTCTCAATGTTACAGAACTTAAGTTTCCTCCATATCTTTGGATTCAAAATTTTGTAAATGTAAAAATTCTAAAATCAACTATATGAAAAATTTAAATCAGGTTTTGTTATGGAAGTATGGAAGTTTTAGCAAGTCTCTGGAGAGCAGGAAATATTTAAGCTAAGTTCAGCTTTCATAGAGGTATCACTAAAGATGATCTCATTTGCGAGATAGTGTGATAAAAGTTCCTTAATTGTTAACTATTCTTGAAGACTGAACATTCCTTTGGAGAAATGACTTGTCTCCATTTAACATTACTTATCAGAGTCTGTGCTAAGTAGGCGCATGCCTCACCACTGATATTTCTGTATAGAATTCATTCTTTAGAAGGATTATATGGGAGCAGTTGATTGCTTCATCACAACTGGCACTTGCCTCCAATTGTGTCCAATACCTGGCATAGCTGTATTTTAGTGGATCACTACTAATGTTGTTATTGATCGTAAAAATTAGGTGCTTAGAGTAATAATGGAATCTCCACAAAGCAGAAGTAAGGATATAATTTCTGTCTGACCTTTTCAGTGTTACTAACCTATCGTAATATAAAATTAATGTATGTTATAACCATTTTATTTCATTTTAAATATTAAGCTCCTGAATTTGTTATAGTTTACTACATTGGAAAAGACTCAAGTTTGAGTTATAAATCACAGAAAAAATAACTTTACTGGTGCCATCATGGGTTGCTTTAAAAAAAAATTAAAACCCTACACTTCTCAAAGGATAGTTATCCATTGCTAATAATTTGTAATGGATAGTTATCATTGCTAACAATTCTATGAAATTCCATATTAATTTTTGACTTACAGTTAATATGGATTTCTCTCTTCTGATATAGATACTTATTCAAAATTTTATAAATAAATATTTTTATTAAGTGAAAGAAAGTGAAATAGCTCAGTTGTGTCTGACTCTCTGTGACTCCGTGGACTGTAGTCTACCAGGCTCGTCCCTCCATGGGATTCTCCAGGCAAGAATACTAGAGTGGGTTGCCATTTCCTTCTCCAGGGGATCTTCCCAACCCAGGGATCGAACCCAGGTCTCCTGCATTGTAGGCAGACACTTTAACCTCTGAGCCACGGAGGAAGCCCCATTTTTATTAAAATTGACACTAAAATTTCAGTGAAGCATTTTAAGAATACTTAGATTGATTATCTCTTTAAAAACTTTTTAAAAAATATAGATCATTTCTTTTTTTTGCCTTTGATATATATATATATTAAATCAACTTATTTCAAAGCTAGACATATTTATATAGAAAATTATATACAAATGAAGTCATAGTGTTAAAAATTAATTTTAAGTATTTCTAGCTTCAGTGGTAGCTTATAGTATAAAATAAGGTGAGCAAATATATCAACCAGTGTATATTGTTAGGTGAACAGTACTGGTCATTAAAAAAAAAATATGTACTGGCCATCCCAAATAATTTAACATCAGAGAAAGAGAGACTAAACAGAGAGAGAGAGAGAGAATGTGTCCCTAATGCTGTTAGTGGAATTTGAAAACCTAGTGCCACAGCTTTCATGATCAGATAATACTGATAGAGCCAATATCCTCAANAAAATATGTACTGTCCATCCCAAATAATTTAACATCAGAGAAAGAGAGACTAAACAGAGAGAGAGAGAGAGAATGTGTCCCTAATGCTGTTAGTGGAATTTGAAAACCTAGTGCCACAGCTTTCATGATCAGATAATACTGATAGAGCCAATATCCTCGATATACTCTGTTTTTCTTTAGTTAGCAAGTCGTGTCTGACTCTTTTGTGACCCCACGCACTATAGCCCGCCAGGCTCCCCTGTCCATGGGATTTCCCAGACATGAATACTGGAGTGGGTTGCCATTTTCTTCTCCAGGAGATCATTCCGACCCAGGTATCACACTTGTGTCTCCTGCGCTGCACGCAGGTTCCTTACCACTGAGTCATCTGGGAAACCCAGAGACTCTCTTGGGCTGAAATGACGACATTAAACTCTCTATATCATCCACGACTGCAAAGAATTTCTGCATACTTCAGTACGATATACTGGGGAAGTAAAATTTTCATTCACTAATTTTGGAACTACTGTTGTGTTAAGTGTCAGAGGCCCGCTGTAAGAAATTCCCACAAACTGGGTGGTTTTACGATAGAAATGTATGCTCTCTCAGGTCTGGAGGCCAGAATCTGCTGTTAAGGTATCTGCAGAGTGTTTTTCTTCGGCAGGCCCTGAGGGAGAGAATCTGGAGCATGCCTCTGCCCTAACTTCTGTTGGCTGCCCAGTATCCTTGGGGTTCCTTGGCTTGTAGGTGCATCAGTTCAGTCTGTGCCCCCAGCTTCCCATCCTCTTCTCCTCTATATATCTGTGTATCTCAAATATCTTGCTAAGAACACCAATGTTTGGGTTTATTTCGGCAGGCCCTGAGGGAGAGAATCTGGAGCATGCCTCTGCCCTAACTTCTGTTGGCTGCCCAGTATCCTTGGGGTTCCTTGGCTTGTAGGTGCATCAGTTCAGTCTGTGCCCCCAGCTTCCCATCCTCTTCTCCTCTACATATCTGTGTATCTCAAATATCTTGCTAAGAACACCAATGTTTGGGTTTAAGGCTCAGCCTGAATCCAGGATAAAGTGAAAGTGTTAGTTGCTCACTAACTGACTCGTGTTTGACTCTTTGAGAGTCCATAAACTGTAGCCTGCCAGGCAGAGCTCTGTCCAAGGAATTCTCAGGGTAAGAATATTGGAGTGGGTTGCCATTCCCTTCTCCAGGGTATCTTCCTGACCCAGATATTGAACCTGGGTCTCCCACATTGCATGCAGATTCTGTATCATCTGAACCAAGTCTACGGCTTCCCTGGTAGCACTCATGGTAAAGATCACATATGTCAGTGCAGGAGACATAAGAAATGTGGGTTCGATTCCTGGGTTGGGAAGATTCTCTGGAGGAGGAAATGGCAACCCACTCCAATATTTTTGCCTGAAGAATCCAGGACAGAAGAGCGTGGGGGGCTACAGTCCATGGGGTCACAAAGAGTTGGACACAACTGAAGCAACTTAGCAAGCACATGGAATCAGGATGATCTCATATCTAGGTTCTTAATTACATCTACAAAGAGCCTAGTTCCGAATAAAGCCACCTTCACAAGTACCAGGGGTTAGTACTCTGACATATCTTTTTGAGGGACACAGTTTAATGTACTATAGTTATTAGGATTGTTTATGCATTATGCTATACTTGTTTTGACTATTAGACATCTTATTTCTTTGAGAAAGTGTTGAGTATTAAGAAGAATGAGTACATGACTGCCAAGAGCACAGTTAATACATAAAACTGCTTTATCATTCCAGATATCTTTGCATATTATCTTTTGATCACACAGGATAGTTTGTTTTTTTTTTAAGTGGCTGTTATTCATAAAGACAGTATTATTGTGAGTGATATAGTTGATAGTACTCTGAAGTTAGCTTCAGCGGAGTTTGTTTAAATCTTGGCTGAGTCACTTAGTGATTGCATAAACTTAGAAAGCTGTTTAATCTTTGTTAAGTTCCAATTTATTCATTTGTAAATTCTAGGTAATAGTAGCATGTGAGAAAGTTCATAATTAATGATGGTTATTGTGATCATATGTTTCCTCCAGGTGGACTCTGGCTGCCTGGTATGTCCTGAGGTTACAACCAGTAGACATGTCTTATAGCTCAATTGCTGAGCATGTGGATGTGGCCTAAGGGTCATTTGTACCTAATCCATATTTGTTCAGCCGATGAAATCTGTACAAATTGCCTTCATCATTAAGAAATTTTAAAATACCAGTTCTACATATTTTTCTTTATTCAAATCATCATAGGCTAGACTCCTGACCATCTGGAAAGAGAATTATGTATTACGTTTCGGCTGTGACTCATATGATGCCAACATACTTGATAAAATCACTCAGATTTTTAAACAAAAGATCAGGATTGACTGAAGTTTTTATTGAGTTAACAGTGGTGCCTGGGGTATTGGCATTGTTCTCACATTGTTATATAGTAGGAGTGGCATGGGGAGAATTGCAAGGACTCATCAGTCAGATAGAACAGAGTTTAAGTGACTGCTTGTCACTAGTAGTGTGATTGGAGCTATTCACTCTCCTCATGTCTAAAATACATGTGATATAGCACTAGTATTTTGTTATAATTATTATAAATAAATTAAAGCACCAATTTAGTTAATGCCCAGCTAACAGAAGGTGCTTGATAAATGGTAGCTGAAAATAAAATATTATCAGAAATGGTAGTTAAAAGAAAGTAATGGTAGTTAGAAAGAAAATGTTATGATCTATGTGGTAAAGATGATGATGATAAGACATGGGATTTCCAGTGAAGTGATTTGTTTTATTTCATCCTGAAGTAAGAGCCAGGATGTGCCTTATTGTGTTAGGACAATTATTTATCAATATAGTGTTTTAAAGCCTTCCTGTTCTGCTTTCTGACTGGAGTTACTTTGGGTTCCTATTAATATTTTTCCCTTTCATTGTATTGACTTATAACTAATACTGGGTTGCCCTGGTGGCTGAGCTGGTAAAGACTCCGCCTGCAATGCAGGAGACCTGACCTGGGTTGGATCCCTGGGTTGGGAAGATCCCCTGGAGAAGGGAGCAGCTCCCCACTTCAGTATTCTGGCCTGGAGAATTCCATGAACTGTGTAGTCCATGGGGTCACAAAGAGTCGGACACGACTGAGTGATTTTTACTTCCACTTTCTTCATAACTAATATTACATCTTATATTTTTTATAATTTTATAGACTGTATCAAATTGATCAACATATATTTTCATAAAATGAAGGTGTGTATAGAAATATATATAACATTGAACACATAGATGTGTGCTTTTAATTTCAAATTTATTAGTAACAGAATACATTTTTGCTTCAAAGATCTACAGCAGATGTGTGCTGATATTGTTAATTTGTTATAAATACATATTCAAATGCGTCATTGTTTTCTTTGTAGAGTCACATACACGCACTTTGTTGCCTGTATTTTAAAGTTTGACAAATACAATACCCAAAACAAGACACAGGAGTGCCGCTTAAATGCTAGTTGGTGGCGCTCGGCTTACAGTTTTATGAAGACTCCCCACCTGTATTGTGTGATGTGCATTAGCTTATTAGTTCATTTTTTATTTGTCAGTTATAAGTCCCTATCAAGGAACAGAATTTTTTTAAGTGACACATGATGATATGTCATAATTTAAAAGTAAACATAACAAAATAGAAATTGACTTTCTTTGAATTTAAAGTGCCTCTTTTGTTTTTATTTTGAGAATAGTACATTTATAATTAAGAGAAGATAGAGCTACACACTGCATACATTTCTAACTTCAAGGATTCCGTGAACTGATGAAATCTGTGTTGAAAATAATGTTTTTAATATCATGATGCTCTGAAAATATTTTAGGCCAAATGCTTTTTTACTACATATAAGAAATGGTTTGTCTAATCCAATAAACAACTCTTTTTTTTCTCCCATGTATGATTGTGTGTGTGTATGTATGTGTGTGTGTGTGAGAAGAGGGGGGTATTTTTAACTTTTTATTCTGTAATAAAACCATTTTTTTTTCAGTAAGAGTAACGATAGTTTTTGAGTAAGAGACTTTGTCCTTCAAAATACCATAGAAATTAATACTTTTCAGAAAAGTAGGTCTTTCTGTCAAAATTATCAAAAAAAGAACTAAAACATTCCATTCTTTTTTAGGTTCAACTGTTGAAATGTTAGAAAGTATTCTCCAATACAAAAGTATTCTCAAAAGTATAATTTAAAATTCATTAATACTATCCTAATAACAAAATAGTATTTTGCTATAATAAAATTTCTAAAACTCATCTAATTTCCCATATTAATGTTATATCAAAAATATTATTGTGATCATATTAATACTATATAAACTTATTACTGTCCATACTGATTTAGTTATTTCCTTTATATAGGTCACAAACATGTGCAGAAACATACTTACTATGCACAACTTCTTTTTTCTAGCTTTTTATTTTGTATTGGGGTATGGCTGATTAACAGTGTTGTGTTAGTTTCAGGCGAACAGTGAAGGGACTCCGCCATACATACACATGTATCCATGTGTCTCTCCTAAACTCCCTTCCCATCCAGGCCACCACAGAACATTGAACAGAACATCATGGGCTATACAGTAGGACTTGTCAGCTATCCATTTGTGTCCATGTCTCTCCCAAACTTCCCAGCTATCCCTACCCCTGAGCCTCCTCCCAGCAACCATAAGTCTATTGTCTAAGTGTGTGAGTCTTTTTCTGTTTTGTAAGTAAGTTCATTTGTATCATTTCTTTTAACATTCCTCATATAAGGAATGTCATACAGTAATGTCATCCTTCTCTGTCTGAGTTATTTCACTCCATATAACAATCTCTAGGTTTATCTGTGTGTATGTGCATGCACTAAGTCACTTTAGTTATGTCCGACTCTTTGTGACCCCATGGACTGCAGCCCACCAGTCCCCTCTATCCATGGGATTCTCCAGGCAGGAATAATGGAATGGGTTGCCATTTCCTTCTCCTAGTTTATCCATGTTGCTGCAAATGGCATTATTTCCTGCTTTTTGATGGCTGGGTAGCATTCCATTGTATGTATGTACCACTTCATATTTATCCATTTGTACGACTTCTAAACCAGTATCATTACGTTAGGAATCTTGTTTAAATTAGAGATGTAGGAATGATGTCCTTATTCCCTAACTCCTATACTGCCTATATTTACTTTCACTGGAGTAGAATTAAAATTGCTTTCTTAAGATTTTGGTCTTTCTTAGGGTACTTATTAGTACATTTGAAGTATAAGAATGCTGCTATTTGAACACATTTTTCGTTTTCTTTTCTGTAAATCCTCGAGTCTGGATGCACTAGAAGGTTCTTCTGTAATTGAGCTTCCAATGTGCTTGTGCTTAGTCATTCAGTCCTGTCCAGCTTTTTGTGACCCCATGGACTGTAGCCTGCCAGGCTTCTCTGTCCTTGGCGATTCTTCAGCCAAGAATACTGGGGTGGGTTGCTATGCCCTCCTCCAGGGGATCTTCCCAGCCCAGGGATTGAACCCAGGTCTCCCGTATTGCAGGTGGATCCTTTGCTGACTGAACCACCAGGGAAGCCCGAGAATACTGGCGTGGGTAGCTTATACCTTCTCCAGGGGATTTTCCTCACCCGGAAATGGAATGAGGATCTCCAGCAGTGCAGGTGGATGGATTTTTTTTACCAGCTGAGCTACCAGGGAAGCCCAGGCTTCCAATAGGAGTTCTGAACCCATTTTTTTTCAAATTCTTAACCTCATACTCTGTAGGAAATAGTTCTGGACAAGGAAATAATTCTTACTTAATGCAAACAGGCTTCCACTCCTATGAAATGATTTCTATGATGATGGTATATGTTGAAACGGATGATGATGTATATGATAAACAAGCCATGTATTAACATTCTGTCACTAAAGGATCAGTCATGTGTTATATGAAGTTCTAGTCCTATAAATCTATGGTTTCAGTTCAATTTAGTTGTTCAGTTATGTCTGACTCTTGGCAACCCCATGAACCACAGCACGCCAGGCCTCCCTGTCCAACACCAACTCCCGGAGTTTACCCAAACTCATTTCCATTGAGTCAGTGATGCCATCCAACCATCTCATCCTCTACCGTCCCCTTCTCCTCTTGCCCTCAATCTTTCCCAGCATTAGGGTCTTTTCAGATGAGTCAGCTTTTCGCATCAGGTGGCCAAAGTATTGGAGTTCANGTCATAGCTTTTCTTCCAAGGAGCAAGCGTCTTCTAATTTCATGGCTGCAGTCACCATCTGCAGTGATTCTACACTCACCCCTCGTGTAAAAGCCCTAACCTTACCCCTCGTGTAAAGGCCTAACCTCCTCAGGGTACAGAGTTTCCTGACACTGAGTTCTCCCTAAAGTCAGTCTAAAGCCTTGCACATTTACTGCTAAAAACATTCAAAATAATTTGTCATTATACAGTATAATTTTCTTTACTTGTCATAAATTACAATGTACTTCATTCCTCTGTAGTAGACTTTATGACTTTTTAAATTAGTAATAGGAGTTATGTTGTAAACTTAATTGGGCCAGGTGTTAGACATGCTTTCATTTTTAGTCCTTGCTGCCCAATCCCCCTGTAAGAATTTGTGTAACTGGGTAGAACTTATCCAGCAATTGACTAAATATCTTCTTTGTGGGATTTATGTGCATCCTAATAACATGTGGTCTTTAGTTTGAATTGTGTCTATAAATACTGAACTTAACATTTCATATCAGAGACAGTAAATGGGAAAGATCATCACATGATCCTAATTTATACTCTTTTATCTAATATTATGGCTGACTCATATAGTTCTTTTTTCCCCTCTCTGCCTTTTGTTTACTATATTCCAAATTGTTTTTAAACTGTTACACAGGGGATTATGTCCCTTGGGAATGGTCCATTACGTTTTGAATATCAGTGCCATTCCAAGTTATTTCAACCATGGCATTAATCTCACTTAAAGCAATAAAAAGCAAATAGTGGTAAGAGGCAAGATGCATAAAGCATTACTTTAAACAGTTAAAAAAAAGATGTTAAATGTTCCTCTCTGGGAGCTCCTGCAGCTCTTGATACATTTGTGTGCAACTGAGCAGGAGGAAAGTAGCAGTGGGATTATTAGTGGAGAGAGAAGCTTACAAGGAACATGAAAAGGGGACTGCTGCACATTTGGGCTCCTTTCTTCCTGCATTGAGTTAAAAAGAGAGAATCATTTAAACAAGCTCCTGTAGAACTCCCTTTTATTGGTTTCTTTTCTTAGGTAAAGTTACCAACAGGTTCATTCATAAGGTGATCTTGAAGGTTGTTTCACTGTCACTGAGCCACAGTTAAGGTGGTTTGTAAAGGGTACCACCCAAGTATAAAGATGCCTGGTAGGAAAATAAGGCCTTTATACAAAAAGAGCAGCAGCCCATCAGATCTTTGCTTTTCAAACCAGGCAGGTTCCCCCTTACAAAGATTAATTACAGTCAGGTTGAGAAGACACCCTTGCTCTGTGTGTGTGTGTGTGTTTGTGTGTGTGTGTGTGTGTTTCCCCCTCTAACATTAGAAAGATAAAGGGTGTGATTAGTGTGCACAAAGCCTCTGATCAAACCAGCTCAGAGGTTTGTGACAGGCAGTTCAAACACTTTATGGATCACTGGTGCTGACAGGTAGATCACACAGGCCTTAAACAGATGTTTAGTGAGAAGATGAATGTGTGAGATCTCAAACGTACAGCGCTCTTTTACTTGGCCATTTTAGTCTGTGAAGTATTAGACATTGCTAAAGAAACCTACTCCTTTAAAAAGGTGCAAAAGTTACTAACAAGCTTTCATTAAATCTCAACCTTTCTCTTCTCAAGATATGATACAGCTTAGATTTGAAAGTTATCAAACTTTCTACAGGAACTGATGAATACTACTTCATCTTATCTTATAGTTTATGAAATGCTTGTTGGTTAGTTTATGAGTGTTCTACCTCATAAGCTGTATTTGCGAAGTTCAGCTGGAATAGGTTAGTTGGAATAGGATACTCAAAGTAAATTATATTTGGCCAAAACTCAAAAGTAAGTAGAATGTCTTTTGTGCTCTTAATACATATATAATTTTGAGATGATATTGGATGAAAAAATCCATAGTGAAAATATACCAGGCATATATATATATGCTTAACTGAATATCCATAGTGAGTTGTATATCATTAGTAATCATTATTAATATTTTACAACTATGTATAACTAGGAAACGCTATGAAAGCTTTCATTTTCCTTGACAGGAAGTTTTATGTGTGTAAATCTATATATATAAATTTATATACAAATTTACGTATATATTTACACACACACGTATATGTGTACCCTAAAGATTAAGTAATAGTAGCATCAGTTATTTTATTTCATTACTATGACAGGGAATGTGGACCTGAGCTTTCTGTAAGTTGCAGTATATGTCTTGCTGGTAGTTACAAGTTTCCTGGGTATTACAAATTTCCCTCACATTGCTATTGTAGAATAATCCAAACTAGTAGAAAAGAATCTTCAACTGATCTTGGTATTTTTAATACCTTAAGGCCATGACTTGATGAGAATAACCTTATAAATTCTTAGGAAAACACTGATATATGGTTGATAAAAATAAGGGAGAACAATTGATTCTGCGTATTTAGCACTAAAAATTGCAGTTGTCATTGGCAAATGACAATTTTTCAACTTGTTCAGTGTTAAATTCAAGTTAAAATATGGTTATCAACCTTATCACTACTGATAGATTAGGAAACTGAAAGAAAGATTAATGAACTTGCAGGCACAGAAAATTATTGCAAAATATATCATGAAATAATATATGGAATAATATGAGATACAAAATATTAAAAAGGAGAAGATTATATCTTCTTTGTGGGATTTATGTGCATCCTAATAACATGTGGTCTTTAGTTTGAATTGTGTCTATAAATACTGAACTTAACATTTCATATCAGAGACAGTAAATGGGAAAGATCATCACATGATCCTAATTTATACTCTTTTATCTAATATTATGGCTGACTCATATAGTTCTTTTTTCCCCTCTCTGCCTTTTGTTTACTATATTCCAAATTGTTTTTAAACTGTTACACAGGGGATTATGTCCCTTGGGAATGGTCCATTACGTTTTGAATATCAGTGCCATTCCAAGTTATTTCAACCATGGCATTAATCTCACTTAAAGCAATAAAAAGCAAATAGTGGTAAGAGGCAAGATGCATAAAGCATTACTTTAAACAGTTAAAAAAAAGATGTTAAATGTTCCTCTCTGGGAGCTCCTGCAGCTCTTGATACATTTGTGTGCAACTGAGCAGGAGGAAAGTAGCAGTGGGATTATTAGTGGAGAGAGAAGCTTACAAGGAACATGAAAAGGGGACTGCTGCACATTTGGGCTCCTTTCTTCCTGCATTGAGTTAAAAAGAGAGAATCATTTAAACAAGCTCCTGTAGAACTCCCTTTTATTGGTTTCTTTTCTTAGGTAAAGTTACCAACAGGTTCATTCATAAGGTGATCTTGAAGGTTGTTTCACTGTCACTGAGCCACAGTTAAGGTGGTTTGTAAAGGGTACCACCCAAGTATAAAGATGCCTGGTAGGAAAATAAGGCCTTTATACAAAAAGAGCAGCAGCCCATCAGATCTTTGCTTTTCAAACCAGGCAGGTTCCCCCTTACAAAGATTAATTACAGTCAGGTTGAGAAGACACCCTTGCTCTGTGTGTGTGTGTGTGTTTGTGTGTGTGTGTGTGTTTCCCCCTCTAACATTAGAAAGATAAAGGGTGTGATTAGTGTGCACAAAGCCTCTGATCAAACCAGCTCAGAGGTTTGTGACAGGCAGTTCAAACACTTTATGGATCACTGGTGCTGACAGGTAGATCACACAGGCCTTAAACAGATGTTTAGTGAGAAGATGAATGTGTGAGATCTCAAACGTACAGCGCTCTTTTACTTGGCCATTTTAGTCTGTGAAGTATTAGACATTGCTAAAGAAACCTACTCCTTTAAAAAGGTGCAAAAGTTACTAACAAGCTTTCATTAAATCTCAACCTTTCTCTTCTCAAGATATGATACAGCTTAGATTTGAAAGTTATCAAACTTTCTACAGGAACTGATGAATACTACTTCATCTTATCTTATAGTTTATGAAATGCTTGTTGGTTAGTTTATGAGTGTTCTACCTCATAAGCTGTATTTGCGAAGTTCAGCTGGAATAGGTTAGTTGGAATAGGATACTCAAAGTAAATTATATTTGGCCAAAACTCAAAAGTAAGTAGAATGTCTTTTGTGCTCTTAATACATATATAATTTTGAGATGATATTGGATGAAAAAATCCATAGTGAAAATATACCAGGCATATATATATATGCTTAACTGAATATCCATAGTGAGTTGTATATCATTAGTAATCATTATTAATATTTTACAACTATGTATAACTAGGAAACGCTATGAAAGCTTTCATTTTCCTTGACAGGAAGTTTTATGTGTGTAAATCTATATATATAAATTTATATACAAATTTACGTATATATTTACACACACACGTATATGTGTACCCTAAAGATTAAGTAATAGTAGCATCAGTTATTTTATTTCATTACTATGACAGGGAATGTGGACCTGAGCTTTCTGTAAGTTGCAGTATATGTCTTGCTGGTAGTTACAAGTTTCCTGGGTATTACAAATTTCCCTCACATTGCTATTGTAGAATAATCCAAACTAGTAGAAAAGAATCTTCAACTGATCTTGGTATTTTTAATACCTTAAGGCCATGACTTGATGAGAATAACCTTATAAATTCTTAGGAAAACACTGATATATGGTTGATAAAAATAAGGGAGAACAATTGATTCTGCGTATTTAGCACTAAAAATTGCAGTTGTCATTGGCAAATGACAATTTTTCAACTTGTTCAGTGTTAAATTCAAGTTAAAATATGGTTATCAACCTTATCACTACTGATAGATTAGGAAACTGAAAGAAAGATTAATGAACTTGCAGGCACAGAAAATTATTGCAAAATATATCATGAAATAATATATGGAATAATATGAGATACAAAATATTAAAAAGGAGAAGATGCATGGTGAAGGAAATAGAAGAGGAAAATATGAAGTGGAGAAGGATGGATATGTCATAATTATTTAATGGAAAGAGCCATGTGGTTCTGTGTACTGTATCTATTACTATTACAGAACAATCTAAGACTGTCTCTTAGAAAGCACGCTGTATGAACTTTCTTCTCCCATTTCCCCAGTCTATTTTTAGTTATGTTGCCAGGATCATTGAGAATCCAAAAGTATCTTCTACGTCTAATCAGTATTTACTGAAGATAGTATGTTAATACTCAGAGGTAATAAAAAGATGAATATGATGCAGTCCTCAATTCCTGAGGAGTTTAGATTTAGAGGCAAAATATGCTTAATAGTATTGAAACTTAAAATTCTTTTGAAATATTTCTCAAATGATACCATGCTGTGTTTGTGTGTTTCCTGTGAAAATTAAGGGGAAGCGTTTGGTGTATAGCTCAAAAATTTCATACAAGAAACAACTTTGCCCATCCCCTAATTTAGTCTGTCTAAATCGATGCTGAATTTCAGTCACCTTGAAGGATCCAGTTCTGCTGTAGTTGAATTCTTAGTGTCTGGGATGTCAGACAGGGAACAGTTTTACCTCAGCTCATCCTGTTCTTCAGCATTTTCAACTCACTGCTTATTTCTTTTCTTAAAATATAAAGATGTAAGAGTTGTTTGTAAGCAACTTTCACAATTATTTCTTACCCAGAGTGTGGGACTGCCTGTTTGAATGTTTCCAAAAGTATTGTTCTTATGTGACAACAGGTCAGAAAGACTCTGCATTAATTACACTAACATATGGTTATTAACAGATTCTAGCTCAGGGAGCAATACTTTACAATGTTATCTTCCACACAGTCAGATGTTAGCCATATTGTCAGTGCTGGCAGCTATTGTTTCACTCATTTACTTCACAGAGCTAATTACTCCCTAATAATAACTTTACCTTGGAGTTTTTCACTTGCTTGTGCCAGCAAACCTGTTCACACTACATATGCTAATTATTGGCACTTATTCATTATGTTAAGATAGCTTTAAGTTCAAGCTGTGCAGCCTGGCTTTCGGTATGGAGCCAGCTGGCTGCAAAGTTCCACCTTTTTTTACTAAAGTCATTAAAAGTTTTAATATGGGCCCATCTTGTTCTCTTTGCAAGATTCAGTCTTTCAGGAATTCAAATGAATGTGCAGTTACCCGTGGACAATTACAAATTATCATAAGAAGGTCTTTGGTTCTGTGAGAAATTCTCAAAGCTTGCACTCACTGTGGCCCTTCCTGTTAGATTAGAAAAGATGAGCAAATTGTTTTACATTTAAACTATATGGTCATTAGATCAGTTCGGTTATACACAAGCATACATACATGGATATACATTCACAGGTACTCAAACACATACTGACCCTCTTTCTAGTCCATTTTCCTTCAGAATAAGTTTAATTTACTGGTGCTCTTAATTTATGTATGTCTAAATGATAGAATCTGGAATTCTCCTGCTTGTGTAACATCTTTTCTCATGTTTTTTTCTTATCATTTTGAGAGACTTAGGACTACTGCCAGGGCCAAAGACTGTCCTTGAACTCTATTCAGGATTCCCATTGATATCAGCAGGAGTTAATATTTAAGTGTTGTTTCAGTCAAAGTAAAATATGGTCTTCTAGTTTTAATGAACAAATAGCTTCATTTGGTTCAGATCCAAATATAATTAGTAACTAGTACCACTCAATTAAATAACCTAACTTTGATGTGTATGAATTGAAATGGATTTGACCTTTTTAGGTGGTAAATTTGGGGAGGAATCTTTTGAGACCCGGAAATGAATAAATACTCAAGCATAAACTCTCCTTGAACTTGTTTTATTTTAAAAAGATAACTTTTAAAATATTCAACCTTTGATCTTCACCTTAGCTACGAGTCTCCTTAATCTTTTATATTATTTATACCAAACACAGAACATACAGGTACTTAATAAAATCTGCTTCAGATTTCATTAAGTACCTTGCAAAAGAGAAAATTAGATGATACAAGTCTATTTCAACTCATAGGCGAGGCTTAGGTTATACTTTCAACTTTGTATTCCACGAAGCAAATCTATCTTCTTCTTTTTTTTTTTTTCCTCCTTAATTTTTTTTAGATTGTTCCTCAGTGATCTGCTACTAGGATACCCATGGATAGTGTTCATTTAGTCTATGAAATGCCAACTACCAAGTTCTAAAATTTTTAAGGGCTAGTGTAATTTAATGTCTGTTGAGGGTAGGGAGAGGATATTAGACAGCACATAGAGTTAGAGTAGGGATAGAAAAGAATGTAAAAATTGTTTTTCTTCCTACCAGGAGCTCCACATGAGCTGTAGTAATGACTGGAGACAGTCAGTACCAATTACTAGGATATTAGGAAAGGGGTTGCTTGTCCATACACATCCACCCTTGCTAGAGACCTGAAAATGTTTTCACTGGAGTAGAACATCTATTAAATGTTTTGCTTACATTTTAAATAATGATGTGATAATATGGTTGGCTGATGAGAAAATCAAGTAGTCATGGTTGAAGTAATCAACAACTACTAGTTCTAAATACTCAACCAAGTTGGGAAATAAAGACTTTTTAAATTTACTATTATGTTTATAAAGACTGACAACTCACTTGTCACTTGTTTAATATGTGAGTTATGCAATCCTATGTTCATTTGGAGAGAGAGAAAGAGTTTGGAGAAGAGTGTAAATAATGTTAATAAAAATAAGACATTTAGCTGCAACTTAGGAGAAAGCTTTTTATTAAAAAAAAAAAAGTTTTCGAGAGACTCTAAAATTCCAATTTGTTTTGTCATAGCTAAAGGCAATTTTCTGTGATTTTTAAAATTATACTAGGTCTGTGTGAGATAGAAAACATGTGGTTGCTGTAATTCGTGTATGGGTACACACTGAGAATTACTACAGTTTCTTTTCAGAGTGGTTGAAAAGTTTGATCAAAATGAATAAAAATATACTTGCAGGGTTTAGAACTTTAATTGAAAGGTCTAAATAGGCCACCTTCACTTAATTTAAAAATATATTTGTACAGACTGAAATTAAAGATAAAATAATTAAATAGATCATTGAAAATAGTGTGTTTTAATTTTTTAACAATTTAAAAAATTTTTAATTTTAACAATTTTTAAAATTTTTAATTTTTAAACAATTAAATTCTCCATAAATTTTAAGACTGGGATATATGTTATGTTTCTACCTGAGGGTTTTGAGGTTTTGAAATTTTTATTAGCTATCAACTAATAATTGAAAGGTCTAAATAGGCCACCTTCACTTAATTTAAAAATATATTTGTACAGACTGAAATTAAAGATAAAATAATTAAATAGATCATTGAAAATAGTGTGTTTTAATTTTTAAACAATTAAATTCTCCATAAATTTTAAGACTGGGATATATGTTATGTTTCTACCTGAGGGTTTTGAGGTTTTGAAATTTTTATTAGCTATCAACTAATAAAAACACTTAACGATACGTAAGTAGCCATAGTTGACTCAGGAAGGCCTCGTTTGGGCTATCTTCTAGGTAATAGTGTCATGCTTTTTTATTAGCTTGACATATTTTATTTTTTGTCATCGTGATTCTTCGCTACATGTTTATCATTAACCCATTCTCTGCTTTAGAAAAGAGCATGGTTTGGTTATTTTTTACCCTCTCTTCCATGTTTTGACATTTAAAATTACAATTGCCACTACCAAAAGGAAGAGTGTTTTTGAATCCTTTATAACCAGCATATGTTCAGCTGTGGCTCCCCTCCACCTACTCATCCCAAATTGTGGAACTTTTACCTTGTAGCTCTTTGAAGAAACAACTGCTCAAAGGTAAAGGAACCCATTTCTGTGTAAAAATAATTTTTAATGGATCTCTGTACAATGGCACCCCACCCCAGTACTCTTGCCTGGAAAATCCAATGGATGGAGTAGCCTGGTGGGCTGCAGTCCATGGGGTCGCTAACAGTCGGACAGACTGAGCGACTTCACTTTCACGCATTGGAGAAGGAAATGGCAACCCACTCCAGTCTTCTTGCCTGGAGAATCCCAGGGACGGGGGAGCCAGGTGGGCTGCCGTCTATGGGGTCACACAGAGTCGGACACGACTGAAGTGACTTAGCAGTAGCAGTACTTAGAGGGAGTACAGGAAAAACCTCAAGAAATTAATATAGGAAAAAAATATTTATGGTGACTTCAGAACATAGGAGACTGCTCTCAAAAACTGTCACTAAAACTGGGCTTCTTCTGGAACCAGATATCAGTACCAACATTAGGGTCAGAAAATAAGCTTTGGATCACCCGTGAGGTGGTGCGACTTAACATGAGATTCCCTCATTACGGTTAGGTGAACTTTCACTATCATAACAACGACGACAACAAAAAGCATGAAACTTTAGAGACAGGAATGTCGCTCATGATTCTGTCCATTGTGTGTCAGCCTCGGCTTTGCTCCATGTTCCTTTCAATCCAGCATCAAGACATAAGGAGCATCTCTGGTTTGGAACAGTGATAGTCTAGTAACAGAGAGGAAAGGTTAAAGCAGAAAAATGCAAGAGCTCTTAAAGTTTTGCTGAACTGCACCCATTGTTTCTTCTCATGTTGTATGTGTGTGTGTGTGTGTCCTGAGTCACTTCAGTTGTGTGTGACTCTTTGTGACCCTACAGACCATAGCCTGCCAGCTTCCTCTGTCCATGGGATTCTCCAGGCAAAAATACTGGAGTGGATTACCATGCCCTCCTCCAGGAGGTTTTCCCAAGCCAGAGATTGAACCTGTGTCTTTTACGTCTCCTGCACTGGCAGGCAATTTCTTTGCCATTAGCACCACCTGGGAAGCCCCTAGTGTTGTATAGGCCAAAGCAAGTCCGATGCCAGTCCTGATATCAGTGGTATGAGAAGTAAAATTCTCCTGCAGGAATCCTGAAAATAGGGCATCAGCTATTTTAAAAATAAACTCTACCACAGGGCCTTGTTCAGCTATGCCCTTGAAAACCTAACACTCAAACAAAAAACAATTACCCGGGGAGATATCTCTAAAATCTAATTTAGTTCAAACTAAAGAAACATATACTCAGATTAAAAATTGCAGAACACACAAAGCAGCAATTCAGAAAGAATCAGAGTCAACAGTAATACTGAAGTGTTTAGCCCTCCCTCCCCAAAGACTTCAGATATTGGAAACATCATATAGACAATATAAAATAAATATCATGGAATGCTTAGGTAAATAAATACTGAAATCATGAAAAAGAAGAAGCATCAAAAATGGTCAGAAATCAAGAGATATATTTTAAAAACTATAATGGAAATGAAAGCTATGAAAATCAGAATTAAAAATTAAGTAAGTGAACAGCTTCTGGCTTTTTCTCGCAGGGACCAGACTAATCATCTCTCCTCAAACATAAAGAAAACCAGACAAAGTCTATGAAATGAAAGTATTCAGACATTGCACAGTGCCATCTCAGTGTTCCTTGAGAGAAAGGTGGTAAATGAGGAGAGCCCCATGAGTGTCTCAACTTTCTCCCTGGAGAGAGAGGGCACACAAGCAAAGCCTGACAGTCTTTCTGAGTTGAAGAGCTAGAAAGCAGGCTTTCAGAATACCAAGGCAGGTAAATAGATAGATGTGCCCGACCGAGCACTAGGGAGGATAGTTTTGCATAGGAGAGAAAATGAAATGCACAGACTGACTCTCACTGTCTTGAAATATTCAGAGGGTTTTTCTGTCAAGTCTTTACTGATTAGTGATGAGTTCTAATGTACATAAACTACTGAAGGAACCTTTGAAAAAGATATAGCAGAAAAGGTGATCCTCAGTTGTCACATGTGGCTAATGTATTTTGTATTTTTACATGCCAGAGTGAAGAAAATCCTAACACATGCAGCATTATGTATCACTTTCAAGGATATTACCTTGGTTCAGTTTAGTCGTTCAGTAGCATCTGACTCTTTGCGAGCCCATGGACTGCAGCATGCCAGGCCTCCCTATCCCTCACCAACTCCTGGAGTTTACTCAAACTCATCTCCATTGAATCAGTGATGTCATCCAACCATCTCATCTGCTGTTGTCCCCTTCTCCTGCTGCCTTCAATCTTTCCCAGCATCAGGGTCTTTTCAAATGAGTCAGTTCTTTGCATCAGGTGGCCAAAGTATTGGAGTTTCAGCTTCAACATCAGTCCTTCCAATGAATATTCAGGACTGATTTCCTTTAGGATGGACTGATTTTATCTCCTTGCAGTCCAAGGGACTCTCAAGAGTCTTCTCCAACACCACAGTTCAAAAGCATCAATTCTTTGGTGCTCAGCTTTCTTTATAGTCCCAACTCTCACATCCATACATGACTACTGGAAAAACCATAGCTTTGACTAGATGGACATTTGTTGGCAAAGTAATGTCTCTGCTTTCTAATAAGCTATCTAAGTTGGTCATAACTTTTCTTCCAAGGAGCAAGCATGTTTTAATTTCATGGCTGCAGTCACCATCTGCAGTGATTTTGGAGCCCCCCAAAATAAAGTCTATCACTGTTTCCACTGTTTCCCCATCTATTTCCCATGAAGTGATGGGACCAGATGCCATGATTGTAGTTTTCTGAATGTTGAGTTTTAAGCCAACTTAGCCTGACAGCTCTTCTAACCTTGACCTAAAAAAGATTCAAAGTAAAACTTGAAAGGATTTAATTGTTTCAAAGTTAGTAAAGTGCATCCCAGGATTTGCCTTCCTAGATGGCTCAGCAGTAAAGAATCCACTTACCAGTGCAGGAGACACAAGTTTGATCCCTGAGTCTGAAGAATCCCCAGGAGAAGTAATTGGCAACCCACTCCAGTATTTCTCTTGGGAAATCCCATGGACAGAAGAGCCTGGAGGGCTACAGTCCATGGGTTGCAAAAGAATCAGACACCACTGAGCAACTAAACAACAACAAATCCCAGAATAAACCCCCAAAATATTTAATGAGATCACCAAAAGAGGAAAAATTCAAATTATTTGTCATCTAATTAAAATTTAGCATGCATGTAAAGAAGCAACAAGATATAACATGAAATCGGGAGGAAAGTCCATCAATAAAAATCAAACTCAAGTGGCACAGATATTAGAATTAGTAGACAAAGATGTTGAAACAGCTATTATAGATATACTCCATATGTTCAAGAGCATGATGAGAAAATGAATGAAAGATATAAAAGAGTTTGAGATTGTACTTTCAGAGATGAAGAGTACAATATCTGAGACAAAAATCGGTTGAATGGGATTAGAAACTGCAGAAGATAAGATTAGGACACTTAAAAACATAGCAAAAGAAACTATTCAGAAATAAAACAAAGGAAAAAAACATTAAAAATACAGTACCAATCAGCTGAGGCATGAAATAAGTGAAAACATAAAATACTTGAAAAAGTAGTGTACCAAAAGTTTCAAAATCTGTTTCAAAATTTATAAACCCATATGTCAAAGAACCAGTAAACCCCAAACAAATAAACAGGATCAAATTGCTGAAAAGCAGTGATGAAAAGGAAACCTCAAAGGCACAGTCAGACATAAAAATTACATTCTATACAGAAGAAGTAAATTGTTGACAGGTTCTTCTTATGCTATGTATGATGTGGTATAACATTATTTGAAATAGACTATTATAAATTTAAAAGTGAAAGTGAAGGTCACTCAGTCGTGTCTGACTCTTTGCTGCCATTTCATGGAATTCTCCAGGCCAGAATACTGGAATGGTTAGCCTTTCCCTTCTCCAGGTGATCTTCCCCACCCAGGGATCGAAACCAGGTCTTCCACATTGCAGGCAGATTCTTTACCAGGTGAGCTACAAGGGAAGCCCAGTAACATAGGAGGGGGTAGCCTATCCCTTGTCTAGTAGATCTTCTCAACCCAGGAATTGAACCAGGGTTTCTTGCGTTGCAGGCAGATCTTTACCAACTGAGCTATGAGGGAATTTAAAGCTATCCTATAAATCGTGGAGCAACCACTAAAACAAAATCAAATAAAAAGTAATACTTAATAAGACAATATCGGAGATAAAATAGAATCATAAAAAATAATCCAAAAGAAGAGAAGGAGAAATAAAAAGGGATCAAAGAACAAATGAGATAAATAGAAAACAGTAAGATTGTAGATTTAGTCTCAATCACATCATAATCACAGTAGGTATAAATGATCCAAACAAACTAAGATCAGAGTTTGCTATTTTAAGTTCGGAGATAAAATAGAATCATAAAAAATAATCCAAAAGAAGAGAAGGAGAAATAAAAAGGGATCAAAGAACAAATGAGATAAATAGAAAACAGTAAGATTGTAGATTTAGTCTCAATCACATCATAATCACAGTAGGTATAAATGATCCAAACAAACTAAGATCAGAGTTTGCTATTTTAAGTTTGTCTTGAAAATAAAAGTAAGACCCATTTACATATTGTCTACAGGAAATTTCTTTAAATGTAAAGAATAGACTGGTTAACACATAAAGGAAAAGATATAGCAATAATACTAATTTTAAAAGAACAGAATTTCTATATATAAAGTATATTCAGAGCAAAGATATCAGGAATATTGAAATTCATTTCATAATGATAAACTGGTTAATTCATTGAAAAGACATAAAAATCCTAAATGTGTTGTGCACTTAAAAACAAAGCTTCACATTCTGTGAAATGAAATGTTCATATTTAAAGCAAAAAAGAATGCAAATCAAAAATTTTTGTTGAGTATTTCAGTAACTCTCTCCCTGTCAATAACTGAACAAAAACACTATTTATCAGTCTGACCTAACTTATATTTACAGAACACTTCACTTAACAAGAGCAACTTTTTTAAAACTCCAGATAGGAAATTTAACAAGCATATCATATTAAGTCTCGATAAATGTAAAGGATTGAAATAATTGAAATATGTTCCCTGATCACAATGGAATTAAATTAGAAATCAGTAAGCAAATAATATCTATGAAATTCCAAGTTATTTGAAAACTGTATAAATAACATACTTCTAAATAACTTATGAGTCAAAGAAGTTTGGAGAAGAAAATGGCAACCCACTCCAGTATTCTTGCCTGAAAAATCTCATGGACAGAGGAGCTTGACAGGCTACAGTCCACAGGGTTGCAAAGACTTGGGCACAACTTGAATCAAAGTTGACAACTTGAGCAACTTGAATCAAAGAAGATATACGAATATATCTTCATCAATTTTTGATAAAAGTACCCAGGCAATTCAATAGGAAAAAAATAACCTTCTTAACAAATGATACAGGAACGATTGTATATCTGTATGCAGGCAAATGGATATCAACTATTTTCTCATGCCATATACAAAAATTAACTCAAAAATGGATCTACAAAAGTGATAAATCTAGAAAACATAGAATTAGTTACCTTGGGTTAGGTGAAGATTATTAAATAGCAACCCCCTATAAAAAAACAAAAAGATAACAAATTGGGCTTCACCAATGCTAAAACCTGCTGTTGATTTTTTAACACTGTAAAAGTAATGAAAAAGCAAGCCTCAGACTGATAGATTTGTAAAACCCATCTGAGAGGACGTGTACTCAGAATATAACAAGCTATCTTTAGATAAAACAGTAAGAGAAGCAATTCAATAAAAGTGACCAAATAATTGACTAGATTCTTACCCAAAGAAGATAAAAGGATGGCAATTAAACATATAAAAATATGTACATTATTAATCACTGGGCTTCCCTGGTGGCTCAGAGGTTAAAGCGTCTCCCTGCAATGCTGGAGACCTGGGTTTGATCCCTGGGTCGGGAAGAGCAAGATGCAAATTAAAATCTCAGTCAGAAACCTGTACACACACACAGATGGCTAAAATTAAAATGACTGACAATGCTACAGGTAGGAAAGATTGTGGAGCAACCAAACTCTTCTCAATTCATGGCTGGAATTCAAAACAGCATTGTCAATAGAATGAGGGTCAAAATGTAAGTAAAGATGTAACAGGCAAACAAAAATCGAAAGAAAGCTAAAGACCTATACTAGTATCTTAAAAAAATATACTTTAAGCCAAAAAGCACCAGTAAGAATAAAGAGATCTGCTACATAATGATAAAAGGTTTAATTCACCAGGAAGATATAACAATACCATTCTAAACTTGAGTGAATCTTTTAAGATGTTCTCAGATTATAGGAAACAAAGGAGTACAGGGAGAAATTCTGAAATGAATTATTATTGTGAAGGAGTTTAGTTAACATGCCCATCTCAATAACTGGAAAGTTAAGTAGATACAAAACTACTAAAGATATTGAGTCATTGGAAAGAAATGAAAAGCATATTCTAACAAGAATTTTTGGAACCTTGTGTCTAATATTTAGAGGCTAAATATTCTTATCAAACATACACATACAGTATAATTTTTAACTGGATATATATACTAAGTCTTGGGCTTCACAGGTGGCAATAGTGGTAAAGAACCTGCCTGCCAGTGCAGGAGATGGAAGAGACTCTGTTTCAGTCCCTGAGTCAGAAAGATCTCCTGGAGGAGGGCAGGGCAACTCACTCCAGTATTTTTGCCTGGAGAATCCCTGACAGAGAGATTCCCTGGACA
Organism: Oreotragus oreotragus; assembly: GCA_006410675.1. Classification (NCBI taxonomy): domain Eukaryota; kingdom Metazoa; phylum Chordata; class Mammalia; order Artiodactyla; family Bovidae; genus Oreotragus; species Oreotragus oreotragus. The sequence continues at coordinate 116,230 of SJYX01011879.1, forward strand.
GAGGAGCCTGGTGGGCTACAGTCCATGGGGTTGCAGAGTCAGACATGACTGATCATGTACATATCCCTGGCAGGAGATGAAGCAGGAGGGAGACAGGCCAAGGCCACTCTACAGGTTGAGGAATTAGAGCTTTGTACTTGAGGGTAGAGAACTAGGAAGTAGTTTTAAGATGAGGAGAATCATAATTTAGGCTCAACTGTTGGCTGACTGGAAACTAGATTTAAGGCCTGTGATTAGTGGAAAAAGAGACTACCCAAGCTACTAAATAAATGATAATTGGAAATTGTTGTTGTTTAGTTGCTAATTCATGTCCTACTCTTTTGTGACCCCACGTACCATAGCCTGCCAGGCTCTTCTGTTCATGGAATTTTCCAGGCAAGAGTTACTAGAGTGCTTTGCCATTTCCTTCTCCAGAGGATCTTCCTGACCCAGGGTTCAAACCCACATCTCTAGCATTAGCAGGTGGATTCTTTACCTGCTTTCACCAGGAAAAGCCCACAAACTTCCCAGGTGGCACAGTGGTGAAGAATCTGCCTGCCGATGCAGGAGACACAAGAGACGTGGGACAGAGGAATGCAGTCTATGAGATTGCAAAGTATCAGACATCACTGAGGACTGAGTCTGCGTGACAGAATAAATAAATGAATCGTAGAGGATTTCCTCAATAGATATGTACCAGTTAGGCAATTTATTGGGCCATCTTTTATATAATACCATTGTCTGGCATATGAGGCAACAAAATCATTGAATGCACAACTGAGTGAACAGAAGACTGTTCATTTTAATGTATCACCTGGAAAACTGAGGGATAGAACTTGACTATCCGTTAAGTCCTGTTCTGGCATATAGGTTAGCCAAAGATGAACTTATTTTGTATTCTGCAGTATAAAATTATAATTCAGTCTGATGAATGAAATAGTGCAGGTATGCTTCCTCCCCAAAACCAGAAAGGCGCAGGGACATGAACTAAGATCAGGGGCCAAGAAAGTGTACAAAGGAGTTTAAGTTTCACCTCCTACAGGAAGTAAAGCCTAAGTTGAATATTCAAAGATAAGTAGAAATCAATCAGTGAAAGAAGTGGACAAAGTGACCCAATTTGAGATAGTGATCACATGAGTTAGAAGCAGATTCTGTAAGAAAAGTGACTAAGTTCAGTTTTATCTGTGTTGAGTTTGGGGTCCAAAGCAAAATTGTATGCATATACATGAATATCAAAAAGCATTTCCTTTAAGCAACTTCAGTTTTAACATTGTACCGTGTGTGTGTATTCAGTCATGTCCAACTCTTTACAACCCCTTTTAACTGTAGCCCACCAGGCTCCTCTCTCCATGTTAGGCAAGAATAATAGAGTAGGTTGCCATTTCCTACTTCAGGGAATCATCCCAACAAGGGATCAAACCCACATCTCTTGTGTCCCCTGCATTTGCAGGCAGATTCTTTACCACTGCGCTACCTGGGAAGCCCAACATTGTACCTTAAGTGTATCTTTTTTAATGGAACATATCTCTCAGTAAAAGAGGTTATTTTCCTGTCTCTACGATATACGTTATCCTTTGTTCCTCGTTTTCATCTCATGTTTTTCTCTATGTCTCTCTTTAGCAATGTGTGTTCCCTTCCCTTACTCTCCTCATCCTCTTGTAACAAAGCTCAAACAGCATACGAGGTGATATGTTTGATGTATCTTAAAGGGCTTCAGTGCAAAAGTAGGAAGTCAAGAGATACCTGGAGTAACAGGCAAGTTTTACTTTGCCAACAAAGGTCCGTCTAGTCAAAGCTATGGTTTCTCCAGTAGTCATGTATGGATGTGAGAGTTGGGCCATGAAGAAAGCTGAGCATCAAAGAATTGATGCTTTTGAACTGTGGTGTTGGAGAAGACTCTTGAGAGTCCCTTGGACTGCAAGGAGATCGAACCAGTCCATCGTAAAGGGAATCAGTCCTGAATATTTGTTGGAAGAGCTGATGCTGAAAGTTAAACTCCAATACTTTGGCCACCTGATGCGAAGAACTGACTCCCTGGAAAAGTCCTTGTTGCTGGGAAAGATTGAAAACAGGTGGAGAAGCGGGTGACAGAGAATGAGATGGTTGGATGGCATCGCCAACTGGATGGACATGAGTTTGAGCAAGCTCCAGGAGTTGGTGATGGACAGGGAAGCCTGGCATGCTATAGTCCCTGGGGTTGCAAAGAGTCAGACATGACTGAACAAATGAACTGAACTTAACTGAACTGAACTGAAAGGGCCTCAGGATGAGTATTTATAACCTGAGTGACATGATGGGAAATGCATTCATTTTTATCTGACAGTAAAAGCATAACAGTGGATGAAATGAGGTGGTCAGAACTCCATGGACTGAAATAGAATGCAGAATGATTTAAGTAAATTGGAGAAGTATGGTTAAAAAAAAGAAAAGAAAGTTGTATGGCAGTGTTCGCACAAGGGAAAGTGAACAAGAAATGTTTGAATGCTGGACTATGAGAACAGCACAGACTGGGCAGCAGAAAACCAAGTGTGCCAAGTTTTCCAAAACTTGGTTTTAAAAGAGTGTGTAGCAGTAGAATATAAATAAGAATATACAACTTGGGTATCTGAAACATAAACTCCTTTGTACAAATTTAAAACCTGTAGGAGAATGCTGTAGCCTATTCAGTTGCAGCAGAGAAAACAGAATACTTACAGATTCGAAAAGGTTAAATAAATTAGAACTAAATGGCCTGGAAAAAAATAGTGATATTGACTTAATAATAACAAACATCTAATATAAGAAAGAGCAGTTTCAGTTATATGGGAATGAAAACAAAAAGAAAATGAGCTTATACCACAGCTTAGATATTTTTGTCAGATAATTTTCTGAAAGAGATACTTATGAAATATTGGCGTGGATGGTGGAAATTTTAAAAATTTTCTGATCTCTTCAAGAAAGAGAATATGCAGTCATCACTCAGTATTCCCAAGGGATTGGGTCCAGGAGCTACCATAATACCAAAAGCTGCAGAGGCTCAAATTCCATAGTTGGCTGTCTGTATCTACGTTTTCATATCTTTGAATTCAACTAACTGTGGATCATATTGTACTATAGTATTTATTGGAAAAATGTGTGTGTACCATTGGACCCAAGCAGCTCAAGTGTGTATTGTTCAAGGGTAAATTTAACTCATCCATTTAACCATTCAACAAACATTAGTTGCACACCTACTATTTCAGATAGTTCTTCTGCCTGTATGGTACGGATAAAACCAAGCAAGAAAAATGCAATCCCTGCCCCATAGAGTTTGCAATCTGTTTAACATATAGTATTATTTGCATGATTGTGGGTAGAGGTGTTCTTTTCTGTTTAGTGATAGTTATTCACACAAAAATGGAAAATTTGAGACCCATTGATGGCGATTACTTAGGTAGTATTTAGCAGAGGATCTCTTAAAATCTTGCCTACTAGAAAATGAATAAGAGGAGACAGAAATATAGAACTTAAGTCAGTCATGAGAATCCGCTGGTTACACAAACTGTTTATACCATTGCTGTAACTTTATAGCCACTCCCATTATGCCATTAAAATTTTTATTATTACTATGTAGCCATATGAATCTGATGAAATTATTTCACAGTGGAAGGACAAATTACTAAGCTGTCCATAAAAACTGCTTAAGTAAAATGTTAAGATTTGCAGTGTTTCCAATACTGAGAGTATATCAAAACCACTTGATTAACTGGAGCTGTTACGTCTTGATTATATAATGGCACAGTATAGTTGGAAACTTGTCATGAATGTTGTCATATGTCTAAAAAATAATTTTCTAAGTGCAGCCCAGTATTAGAGGTGACTAAATATCATGTTGTAATTGAGATGAGAACTATATCTTTGTATTGTTGAATTAGTGATGTCAAGCCATTCTACTTCACAGCCCCAAAGGACCATACAAAACGTATTTGCAAGCAAGATGTAAGTCAAGCATCAGCATAATTGTAACTCAAAGGATCTACAGAAAGAGTTTGTGTGGGTGGGCCCTGAAGGTTCAGCTGTTCTTGAAGGATTATCAGGATTTAATGGAAAGCACAGATGGAACCAATACTATTGTCTGGAGTATTCTAGGGCAGAGGCTAATGTGAGAAAGGTGACCAGTGGCTGGCTGATTGTAACAAAAAACAAAACTTTTTGTTAAGATGAAAAACAGTGTGAACCAGTGCTACCTAAATAACATTGATTCAGAGGAAATAGCCCCCAGTGCTTCATTTTAGCCATTGTAAAGATGGTCATATGTGGTGTGCAGCTGTAAGTGGTTCTTTCTGAATTATTAGAGACTGAGCCATTATTCTTGGCATTTAGGCAGTTTCACTGGATATGGACCATTGCAATCATATAAGCTCTCTATTGTGTGACTGCTAATTTAGTGTTGCCATAAGCCAGCCACAGGATCCGTGGCTTCTGTAAATGAATGAGTCATGTTGAAAAACACCCTGTTTATGCATTCTCAAATGTATTATTTGAATTTAGATATATTTAAAATTCTATGAATTCCTTATCAAAAATGTGATATAGTCATTGAACACGTTGTTTTCTTTTAGAATCAGTTCATCTAAAAAATTGCTGTTTAAAAGTAATGCTGTCATATCTTTTTTACACTAAGTGTAAGTGTAGCATTTCTATGCTAATATATATATATACATGCATATATATAATTGGTTATACACATATATACATATGTATACACACACATGTAATGATGTTGGATATTATTATGCATTTCAGAAACCCTGATGACTTTGATCATAAATTATTTTGCCTTAGGTTCACAAAATTCTTCCTTGAAAAAACCACTGTTGTTCCTTAAGACCACACATGTAGGCCTAGCTAGACACTTTTTTGAGGTTAAGTGGCATTACTATGACTAGTATCTATTTATAATATATATGAAAACATTAACATGTCATAATGCTGTCTCATTGAACCTCAGCACAGTCATCTTTGCACATACCCAGGACCAAAGAGTAAAGTAAATCTTCAGTAACAAATTGAGTTTACAAAGGTTCATGTGTAACCATGATGCTAAACTCATACTAGAGACCCTCTTTTTCATAAAGGTTTCCTGTCCATAGAAAGGACTTTTGAAATACCCCTGGAGTTAGTTTAAATGGAAAAACACCTGGATACAGTGAACTGTTCCACTTAGTGTTATTGTCTCCTCCAGATTTCAGTAGTAAATATATCTCCTTCAAAATTTTTCTACTCTGTAACAATAAAAAATAACTTGTAATCTTAAGGGTTACAGAGGGAAACTTCCCTTTTTGCCACTGCCCTAGTAAAAAAACTGAGCAGGTAATTACTGCAATGTTACAGAATAAAGAAAAAATATGTCATATGGTTCTCTTAAAAGAGAATTTGTATTTCTGTGAAAGCAATTGATATTTGAACCATTTCCTGGTTTTCTTTTGAATAATTAAAATCAGTTTGAGAGCCCAGTATTTGCGAAGTTTGAATGGCATTAGAGAGTCGCCAATTGGCATCACTTGGTAGTTCTACTATTTGTTTCAGTTTTGAGTTGGGGAATATTTTTGTATTCTGAGAGAAGCTGTTCTAAAATATGTCATCCATTTCACATTTTCCCTTCTTAAGCTGATATTTTTATGCAATACAAAAATAAATAAATAAAACACTTACTGGGGCTACAGGATGGTCATAATATCAAAAAATTGGCCCTTGGCCAAATTAACCAGGAAGTGGCAAAGATATGGCCAATTTTTTTTCATTCTGAATTTAATATCTGGCTCACTTTTCAGCGTCAATTTTGCACTAAGTTGAGTTATTTTCATTCAGAAGAACCTGATACTATTTTGGCATTCTCTTTTTATAGACTATATTCTGTTCTACAAATGTTTTCTCTCTAATTATAGCTCACGTCAATACCTGGATTAAAGAATTAGAAATTATACCAGAGACTTTACTATATTGTAAATGAATTTCACACCTAAAGGAAAATTAATTCTGTGACAGTTATATAGAAGATATTGTGCTTAAATTTACTGACAAGCTATAAAGACACTAAATTAGAATAGGCAAGTTAAAGTCTATAAAATGCCATAATAATTGAGCACATAGTTGTATTAATTAGACGTAATATTCTATACTATATCATCTATATCATTAGACTTTGGTATTAAACTAATGATAGTTTAGTTCAGTTCAGTTCAGTCACTCAGTCGTGTCTGAATCTTTGCGACCCCACGAATCGCAGCACGCCAGGTCTCCCTGTCCATGACCAACTCCCGGAGTTCACTCAGATTCACGTTCATCGAGTCAGTGATGCCATCCAGCCATCTCATCCTCTGTCGTCCCCTTCTCCTCCTGCCCCCAATCCCTCCCAGCATTAAAGTCTTTTCCATTGAGTCAACTCTTCGCATGAGGTGGCCAAAGTCCTGGAGCTTCAGTTTTAGCATCATTCCTTCCAAAGAAACCCCAGGGTTGATCTCCTTCAGAATGGACTGGTTGGATCTCCTTGCAGTCCAAGTGACTCTCAGGAGTCTTCTCCAACACCACAGTTCAAAAGCATCAATTCTTTGGCGCTCAGCTTTCTTCACAGTCCAACTCTCACATCCATACATGACCACTGGAAAACCATAGCCTTGACTAGACGGACCTTAGTCGACCAAGTAATGTCTCTGCTTTTGAATATGCTATGTAGGTTGGTCATAACTTTTCTTCCAAGGAGTAAGCGTCTTTTAATTTCATGGCTGCAGTCACCATCTGCAGTGATTTTGGAGCCCCCCAAAATAAAGTCTGACACTGTTTCCACTGTTTCCCCATCTATTTCCCCTGAAGTGATGGGACCGGATGCCATGATCTTCGTTTTCTGAATGTTGAGCTTTAAGCCAACTTTTTCACTCTCCTATTTCACTTTCATCAAGAGGCTTTTAGTTCCTCTTCACTTTAGGGAAAGTGTTAAATCAGGAGTGTTAAGTCAGTGGTTTTCAAATTGTAGAAACAGGATCACATTGGGTCCATGGAGTTCCTCCAGTGGATACCTGGGATTGGATCATAGTATTGGGGGATGTGGGGCTGGACAGGTGTGAGTAAGTCAGAATTTCACCATTAGGTTCTACATTGAGTTTGTATGGGGGAAAAAAGACATTTTTGCCTTGAAAAAAAATATTTGAAACCCATATATGTAAAGTTCTCCTTGAAGACTAACATAATTCAGGGAGTGAGTGAGCTCGACTTCCAGAATCTCTTGTCAGCATATTTCCCTGCTTTATTCTTATTTTTTCATACAAATATATAAACAGCCACAATTATAATTTTAAAAGTTGCCGGAATTCTCAAATCTACTTTTGTCTTCACTTCTTGAAAAAGCAGTTTTCTTTGTTTGATCTCTTTTCTGATTTTCAGAGTGTTTTTTTTTACCATGACTTTTAACCATGAAGTTATACTTTCTCCACTCTCTTCCTTGTCCACTTTTAAAGTAAAAGTGAGAGAATTTTTTTAAAAGAGAAGGAAAAAAAAAAAATAGAGAAAAGAACACTGGAAGATAAAAACAAACTGCTTTCAGCTATTTTCATCAGCTGCTACCCTTGACTACCCACTGGCCCAGTTCACCATCAACTGCTTTGTTTCTCGGTAGCTTTCAAGACCATGACTTGTGGTACAGTACTGGTCTAATAGTTGTCTGTGCTTATGAAAAATAGTCAAGGGAGATGACAGTCTCAACATACACATGTATTTACACAGGTGCATAAATTGTTGATTATGTATCTCTAAATATTTTTACAGTATTATGCTTAGGCCTCCCTACTCTTTGGTTCTGATAAAATTAATATGAAAAAATAAAGAGAACTTTTAACAGCTATGATTATGTGAATTGCCATTTTTGTTTTAAAAATTAAAGATATAGAATGAGGGTTGACATTAAGCCAGTTGCACTGTTAAGAAGTCATGTAATTTAAATGATAGATGAGAGCACCCGTAGATCAGAAGCCTTTACATCACTTTAAGCACTACGGGGTAGCTGTAAGGAAGCATTTTAAACTTACACTTTTGAAGTTTCAGCTCTTCATATCAACTATCATTGTATTAAATATCTTTTAAGGTACCTTTATCTATAAGCCTATTTTGCCAGACACACAAACTCTAATGTGCTTTTAAAAATATGCAAATGTGTAATTAAAAGAACTGAACAAATAGCAAGTCCATAAAGGAAAACCTGCAGTTTGTCGTTTTCATTAGGACATGTATGTGAAAGATCCTGTAAAGAAGCCCTGATCAGAACAATACTAGAAAGTTCCAGCTGATCTAGTAGCTGCCTTTATGTAAGACAATAGATCTTGTGAATATTCCTGTTTCTCTCCAGGCAGCTAGCTAGTCTGGTTAACCGAAATTGTTGAGTAATTGTTCTGTGGTTGAGAACAAAATGCTGAATTAAACTGTTCCCAGCACAATAATTGTGTGATTATAGCATTTATGTTGCTGGCCAAAGGAACAGTCATTAGGTTTGGAAGACTTACCAAAACCACAAGTACAAAAAAAAATGCAAATCACATGTAAATTGCCATTTAATACCTATAGTGGCTTAGAAATGGAACGAAGAGTAGAGCACATTTCTAGTTAAAGAGATGAACCTGGAAATCTTGATCTTATATTTTGTGCAATACTGAAACGAGGAAGATGTTGAAAAATACATTTGCTATATGGTTTACACTTCTCTGCACTGCTTTTATTCTCAGCCATGCCTTTATTTCTCTCACATCACTCTCTCTCCTTTCTTGCACTGCCAGTCTCATCTTTCTTAACCACATTTGTTAACTTCAATATTTTAACTCTGTTTGCCTGTCTGAAAAGTTTTTCTTTTATTTTTTCCCTACTTAAAATTATGCAGTGAGAAGAACTTATAAACCAATGGGGTGTGAGGGCTAATGCAGAGAAAGATTTAATAAGAAAGCTGTCAACAAATACATTTTGTAAAATGTCAAATAAAAACCAGTTGCTAATAAAATTGAAATGCTCTTATTTCTTTTCATTCTGAGCTATTATGCTTTCTGTTGCTGATAAAATGCCCTGAAACATTGGAGTTTTTCCTCCTGTCATAGCATTCTTCCAGGTGAACCATTCATGAACAGATTAAGGTATCCCCATGATGAAGATCAGATCTTGCTAAATACATGTGTAATGTTGATGTAAGCTATGTTCATTGAGTTAGTAAATGAAAAACAATCTCATTGTGAGAGATGAATGACCCAATAAGAACGAATGATAGATACACAGACATTTTTCTGTATCATTATGAACTTAATTCAAAGATGTTAATAGATGATTTTACAAAAGTTTTCAGGCTTATGGTGCAATTCATTTCATCTTTACAGATATGCAATGAAATGTATTGAACAGTAATTCCACTGGCAATGAGGACCATCACACACAAAGCAGAATAACTGCAAGACTGAAAATTTTTTGTTATGCATCTCCTTTTTCTCCAGTTTGAAGTATGACTAACACTGAGATTATGCCAAAGTTAGAATTTAGTTTTCTTATATATTTTCCTATCACATTAAAATTTTTGTAAAAGCTACCACAGTAATTATTTTAAATGTCTTTGTAAACAAGTTCATATTGATACAAATATGATTTTAGTATATATTGAAACATGCAATTTTTGTTTTACCTTTATTGTGCGTGTTTTTATTCTTCTCAAGTGTGTTAAGCTCAAGAAGTCAATTTTAAAAATAAAGATTTAGTGCTTTATCAGAGTCTATACTCAAGTTCTTAAATGGCATTTTATTTTATAAGGTCAGATCGGCATTCACTTTCTTTTCTGCTAATATCTTAACAATTTACTTTCTAAGGCTATCTTCAAATTTGTGATAAACATGCTCATCCATACGTATATATATATATATATATATATATATTCAAACATCTGTAATATTTTAGTCCTTTTTGTTATTTCANTATTTATTTATTTTTTTACACGAACTCCCAAACATGAACCCCCCTCCCACCTCCCACCCCACATCTTCCCTCCAGATACTCTGGTTTCTCTTCAAATCGTATAAATCTTTCGCCTTATACTCAAGTTCTTAAATGGCATTTTATTTTATAAGGTCAGATCGGCATTCACTTTCTTTTCTGCTAATATCTTAACAATTTACTTTCTAAGGTTATCTTCAAATTTGTGATAAACATGCTCATCCATACGTATATATATATATATATATATATATATTCAAACATCTGTAATATTTTAGTCCTTTTTGTTATTTCAACAAACAAAATTTTGTGCAAAGAGATTAAAATATATGTTCACAGTTTAGAAGTTTTGTGTGCGATGTTGACATTTTTAGAAAACATAGTGGCTTTAAATTTATTCATCTTGATTGTTTTCCCCAACAGTGCAGTCTTCAAACTGTACAGGTTTTGAATTGCTAACCACTACGATATTAAGTAACCTCTCATTCCTGCCAACCACCCACACATTAATTAGAACAAACTCAGCAATTTTAATGATCCCACTTGTCAATTGTAAAGTACATTTAGAAAATAAGGATCATATTCCAATAATCAAATTATATTTTTCATAGAGTCAAACAGAGTCAATTCCCAGGTAAATACTGCAGTCTGTTCTAAAATATACCTCATAAACCTGAAGCTAGACAAAACCACTCATTCAAAAAGAGAAATTGTTATTTTTGGAGTCCATATTTGAAAACTAACATTTTCCCCTCCATCTAAAACCAAATACTTTCATCATAATTTTGCACAGTACTAAATCTCTAAAACCTGGCTTAGTCTGTGGACACTTTTTATAAATGTTCTGTCTGTCCTGTCTGTATATGTCAGGTGCAGAATTCTATATAGGTCATTGTGTTGTCTAAATGACCTATAACTTTACTAATTTTTTGTTGACTTTGGCTGTTAATAATTAAGAAAGTTGTGCTAAAGTGGCCCAGAGTAATGAGATTTTATTAATTTCTCTTCACAGCCCTCCCAATTTTTGCTTCATAAAGTATGGAGATTTTTAAAATTAGATGTCTATAACTTTAGAATTATTTTGTCTTTCTGATGAATTGAATCTATTATTATTTCTGAAACTTTTGTATCCACAATAATCCTTTATGTGCTAAAGTCTATTTTAATATCAAAACTGGTACCTTAGACTTTTTTTTATTTACTTTTTTTTTTTTTTTGGTAAATATTTGCCTGGTATATCTTTTTATCTTTTTTTGTCATGGTGATTTAAACTTATCTCTAGTAAACCAGGTATAGCTAGATTTTCTTAAAATTTTCATTTGTTGGTCTCTGCTTTTTAATTTATGAGCTTATTAATCACACATTTGTTGTGATTAACCTTAAGTGCATCATCTTATCCATGCTTTCTATTAATACCCCATTTCATGTGTATTTTTTACTTTGTAATTTTTAATGTATTGATTTTTAGTTTCCTCAAATTCTTTTCTCTTTATTGTTTTGGATATTATCTACTCTATTTCTATTTTTATGTGTTGCCTTTTGATTATTTAACATGCTTACTTATGGTAAGAGAGTTTAAAATTGACAAATTTTGAATTATAAAATAATCTTAGAATTCCTAACTGAATATTTCTGTCTTGTTTTACATGTTATTGTTGCTGGATTTAGCTCTATCTGATTTTTAAAATCCAAACATTGGACATTATTTTCATTGGACAAAGTTTTAAAAACACTTACATATTCACTAATTGACCACCATTTAGAAGTTTGTTGTCAAGCTGATCATTATTTTATGGCTTCTGTCTAGCTGATCTTAAGATTTCTCTGTGCCTTTGTTTTTCTGCAGTTTTATTACAGGGTTTTAAGTGATACTTTATTTTCATTTATTCTGACTGTGTATATTTCAGTTGTTGCATCTATGATCTATATTTTTCAAATTCAGAAAATTTCTCAACCACTAATTTTTAGAATAGTAACTGTGTCTGTTTTTCTTTTTTTTCCTGTTCTCTCCTAAAATTTTGACTTGGCATTTGTTGGACTATCTCATTCTAGCCTCCACAATACTTGTCTACTCTTTTTTATTTTCTATCTCCTTATCTGCTTGTGGACTGAAATAATAGCTAGTTCCTTTAGATCCCTTTTCCAATTAATGATTTATTTTAACCACATTTGTTGAATTTTCTATCTATCCATTCAATGAGTTTTAAATTTCATTTATTTTGTTTCTCAAAATTCTATTTTTAATCATTTAAAAAATCTCCCTGAACATCTTTGATCAGTTTTGTTTGTAACTGAGTGTTATTCCATCTTTTACATAAGTGAACATTTTAAGCACTTTTTAATTCTTCACCTAAAAATCCAAATACTCAGATGCCTTTGAGTGTTTACGTGTTGCTTCTTGATTCTGCCTTTACATATATTAGATTAATCTTCATGTATTTGTTGAATTGTTTTATTGTGAGTTTATAGTTGGCTGAACTTAATCTGTGGAAAATCAGAGTAACTAAATTGGTGATGCTTGTTTACTGGAGTAGAGTATACTGCCAGGTCTAGGAGGCAATAAAAACCAGACCACTTATTTCTTATTTTGTAACTTTGGTTTTCACTGGCCATATAGGAAGCTTGATTTGAATTCCTGACCCAACTGATGTAAGATCTGTGGTTGAATAATGTAGTATATTATTATCATTAGTATTTTATAGTAGCAGAATGTAAACTCCATGAAATCAGAGATGTTAATATGTTTTTCTTTCACCATAGTTTTTCAAGTATTTGGGGAAATGTCTTGTACTTTGTACACACTCGATAAATAGTTGTCAAATAATTATCATCATCAGTGGTTTTCCACCAAACTTTTGTAGAAACATCCTAGTATGCTTGCTTAGTTGAAATATTTTATTTTAAACTTACCTTTTACCAGTGCCATTTCTACTCATTGATTGTCCTGGGTTAGTAGAAAAGTCTACTTTAGTAGTAGTTAGTAGAGGAATTCAACTTTTTAGAGACGCAAGGTTACATCATAAATTGCAGATACTGTTACCTAGTTGCATGCTAAGTCACTTAAGTCTTGTCTGACTTTTTGTGACCACATGAACTGTAGCCCACCAGGGTCTCTTGTCCGTGGGATTCTCTAGTCAAGAGAGTGGTTTGCCATACCATCCTCCAGGGGATCTTCCTGACCCAGAAACAAACCCACATCTCCTGCGGTTCCTACATTGCAGATGGATTCTTTACCACTGAGTCATCCAGGAAGCCCATTACCTACATTTGCCATCAAGTTAATCCTCACTCTCCACATACGTTCGAGTCCTTCCTTTTTTCCACATCCAACTTCCTTGGAGGCTCTGCATCAGAAAGTATGTTGGTTGTTGTGTAACCAGGATCCACTTGTAGCAGAGAGTTCTAGGGTATCTAATATTCAATGCTCTTTTATTATATTTATTTATATTATATGTACTTATTTTTTTAAGTATGTATTGAATTAATTATTTTAAGGCTGTGTCACTCACAGTTTTTGTCATTCAAAAAATTTTCATAGAACTCATAATTTGTATTGATCTGGTAAGATTTATAAGTATTATATTATTTATTCAAGTGAATGGAAAACATAGTGTTTAAAAGCCTAGTTTGTATTTGGCTGCCTGAATTTGAGTTCTTTTTATTTGCTAAATGACTGGCAAGACATGCTTTAGTTTCCTTATCTGTAAAACAGTGATGATGGAAGGATCTATCTCATAGAGTTTTTGTACGTTTGGATGATTGAAAAATAGAATTGTGCAAAAATCAACATAAAAAATGCATCATGAGAGAAGCTTAGGGAACAAGAATATATATTAATATTATCAGTAATCTATCAAATACCTTTGGTAAAAGACTGGAAGTTGAAAAGAATTCACATAGTCAGCCCATGTTTATGGCCACTTTATTAGATGAAAAGAGAAACAATTTAGTCACGAAATTTTCACTTTTTTTGGCTTAAATAAAAATTATTTCTAATCAAGAAAGCAGTCTATCAGTTCAGTTCAGTCACTCAGTTGTGTCTGATTCTTTGCGACCACATGGACTGCAACACGCCAGGTCTCCCTGTCCATCAACAACTCATGAAGTTTACTCAAACTCATGACCATTGAGTCGGTGATGCCATCCAACCATCTCATCTGCTGTCATCCTCTTCTTCTCCTGCCTTTGATCTTTCCCATCATCGTCTTTTCCAATGAGTCAGCTCTTCGCATCACCTGGCCAATATATTAAGGTTTCAACTTCAACATGAATCCTTCCAATGAATATTCAGGACTGATTTCTTTTAGGATGGACTGGTTGGATCTCCTTGCAATCCGAGGGACTCTCAAGAGTCTTCTCCAACACCACAGTTCAAAAGCATCAATTCTTCAGCACTCAGCTTTCTTTATAGCCCAACTCTCACATCCATACATGACTACTGGAAAAATCCATAGCCTTGACTAGATGGACCTTAGTCGGCAAAGTAATGTCTCTGCTTTTTAACATGCTGTCTAGGTTGGTCATAACTTTTCTTCCAAGGACTGTCTTTTTATTTCATGGCTGCAGTCACCATCTGCAGTGATTTTGGAGCCCAAGAAAATAACATTTGCCACTGTTTCCCCATCTATTTCCCATGCAGTGATGGCACCAGATGCCATGATCTTTGTTTTTTGAATGTTGAGCTTTAAGCCAGCTTTTTCACTCTCCTCTTTCACTTTCATCAAGAGGCTCTTTAGTTCTTCTTCACTTTATGCCATAAGGGTGGTATCATATGCATATCTGAGGTTATTGATATTTCTCTTGGCTATCTTGAAGATAGCTTGTGCTTCATGCAGCCCAGCATTTCTCATGATGTACTCTGCATAGAAGTTAAATAAACATGGTGACAGTATACAGCCTTGATGTACTCCTTTTCCTATTTGGAACCAGTCTGTTGTTCCATGTCCAGTTCTAACTGTTGCTTCCTGACCTGTCTATAGGTTTCTCAAGAGGCAGGTTAGGTGGTCTGGTATTCCCATCTCTTTCAGAACTTTCCACAGTTTATTGTGATCCACATAATCAAAGGCTTTGGCATAGTCAGTAAAGCAGAAGCAGATGTTCTTCTGGAACTGTCTTGCTTTTTCCATGATCCAGCACATGTTGGCAATTTGATCTCTGATTGCTCTGCCTTTTCTAAAAAGCAGTCTATACATTTAGCAAAATACCTATGGTATTACACCACTCATCTCTTTAAATGATGTCATTATGTGTAGGCAAGTTACAGAGTTTTTTTTTTTTTTTTTTGAAAATTGTCTATTGAATTTGCCAAGTATTAAAATTAGCCATGCCTACATATTTTGAATGTATTTACAATGGTATATAGGGCTTCCCCAGGCTCAGTGGTAAAGAATCCTCCTGCCTATGCTGGAGACATAGGTTCAATTCCTAGTTTGGGAAGATCCCCTGGAGAAAGAAGTGGCAACCTGGTCCAGTATTTTTGCCTGGGAAATCCCATGTACAGAGGAGCCTGGTGGGTTACAACCATGGGGTCACAAACAGTCAGGCATGACTCAGCAATTAAACAACAAATTATGTAATAATCCTTCTTGACTAGATTTTAAAACTTTGATTATATAAATGGCACTGTGTTTGGTGGACTATCCATTTATAAAAGTATTCACGTTTCAGCTCAAGAAATATCTACCATGCCTTTCTGGTAATTTCTCACATGTTTTATTTTCAGTGAGTAATGTTCTGCTGAATGGCTTTCTACTAGAGCGTTCTAGCTACAGTAGAGTTAGACAAGCATCTGAATACTATGTTCTAAGAACAACTGTGAGGCAACATACATAATCACTCTAAGAACATGTATTTTTTAGTCCTAAGGAAAGAAACTGTACATTAACTTGCCTATACTATGGTCGCATGTGGGGAAGAGGTATGAAATGTTATTTTTGGTTTTATCTGCAGGAACATTGCCTTAATGGCTTTCCCCAAAATATATAACATTGTTCATTAGACAAACCCCCATATGCTAGCCATTCACACCAATCTAGCACCTGCTAACTAAAAAATTGAAATTACACACTAGAGAAAAAAGCACTATAATCACGTTTATTTTCTTGAACAAAATAAGAATAATGTATGGATTTTAAGAATGCAGCTATTTACCATTTACTTGAATTTTTATTCAAGAGGTTTGGGTTTAGAGGTTTTCTTTTCGTGTTTTTTTTTTTTCTTCTTTTAGCATGTGCAAGATTATAAATTTAGTTCACTATTCTTTTTGTGTTTCCATGCCTTTAAGTTGCATTGCTTTAAATAGTATTGATAACTGACATAGCAAGGAGCTCAAGTGTATTTAATAGCACACAATGTCTCACATTTGAAATTATTTTCTAATTTTTTATGTATGCATTTGTAATTTTAACTTAACACCTAACTGATGTTCTTGGCTTACTTCAGTGACATCAGAGTTTATCATTTCTCTCATTTCTTAAGGGTTAATGACGGACTCAAAATGTAATTGTTGACATTATAAACTAGGATCTGAGAAAGGTAATGGATTGGGTAGTAAACAGTGGCATCAATGATTTGTCATGTTTGGGGATACTACTTTGAAGAAAAATCTTGAATAACGAATGAAAGTAAAATAGAGCCTAGGCTTCACTGTATATAAGGAATACTTTAATAAACTAGTTACTATTATAAGAAGAAACTAAACTAAAACACAAGTAAACTCTTCTAGTAGTTTCTTATATAATCACTTACATTGACTTATATTGAGCATCTGCGATGTGCTAGGCATTAACCTTGGTATCATAGATATCGATACGAGTGAGCTATACCTTTCCCTTAATGCAACCTAGCCATGGAGCCAGATATGAATAATTTCAACCTGATGGGATAGTCTCACAGAGTACAGACAACAGAAGGAAGCGTTGGTGAAAACAGCACTCTTACCTTCAGTTCAGTTCAGTTCAGTCACTCAGTCCTGTCCGACTCTTTGCGACCCCATGAATCGCAGCACGCCAGGCCTCCCTGCCCATCACCAACTCCCGGAGTTCACTCAGACTCATGTCCATCGAGTCAGTGATGCCATCCAGCCATCTCATCCTCTGTCGTCCCCTTCTCCTCCTGCCCCCAATCCCTCCCAGCATCAGAGTCTTTTCCAATGAGTCAACTCTTCGCATGAGGTGGCCAAAGTCCTGGAGTTTCAGCTTTAGCATCATTCCTTCCAAAGAAATCCCAGGGCTGATCTCCTTCAGAACTCTTACCTTAGGTTTTTAGCATCTTCTCTTCCGTTTGCCTGGAACACTTTTCCCCCAGATAACTGAGACATTTATTGTCTCATTTCTTCCAGGTCTCTGTTTATGTCACTGTATCATTGATTCCACATTTAAACTTGTAGCCTCCTCCCCAGAATTCCTTTTCTTCTGCCTTTGCTCTAATTTTTTCATAGTATACACTTGTCTGTCTTATTTATTACAGTAATCCTAGAGCCTCTAACAGTGTGTAGCACAAAGTGGCCACTCAATAAATGAATGAATGTACTTTGCTTGGTGAATTTGGTTAGTCTACGTAGAGGTAGTGACACTTAAGCTGGGTTTTGAGGAAAAGTAGTTCTTAAGTCTAAGTCAGGTGGCGTTTTCAGCTGTGTGTCATGGTCTCCAATTTGAGAACAGGTTCAAGAATAAACGGATTTTGTCTGGAAAGAAGCATAAATCCAGTGAGGAAGTGTAAACTAACTTGGGCAAGACATAGAAAATATTAAAAGACTTCACAATCCAGTGCTCATTGCGTAGAATAAATCCTAGTGGTGTAGGACATTTCAGTAAGAAATAAACTAATAAATTTCAAAGCAATTGGTAATGATTTCAGGAATCTCTGAAATAAATGTTGATTTTATATACTTTTTACGAAAATCAGAATTTACGATTTATTTTTAATCCTTCATTAGTCAAACTTCAAAGAATTTTTCTGTCAAAATAGGCAACAAAGACTCACAATTTAAGATAGGGTCTATCAAGCAGTGAATACAGGATATGAGTTTCTGTATTAATTACCTTCTTTTGTATGCCAGTCATTATGATGTCCTGTTGCATCTCTGTTTTACTGAACAATTTTCAGAGAATTAAAGTAGTGCATAAACACATTGAAAATTTGAAAAGCTTTTGTACAGAAAACATAAAGCAAAATAAAATGTAATAAAAAGGTGTAAATCAAGGTCAAATGCCACCCTTGCTATAAAAATATTTTAAATTATAATAGAACTTTATTTTTTAGAAATAATTTGAATGTGACTCATATTTATGCTGATAAAATATGTGCAGATTTTGTCACAATGTTTCTGTATTCATTATATAAATCAGTATTTTTATTTTAGAAAGTTATATAGTTTATTCAGAAGAATTGAAGAATTTATGTCCTAGGCTTATTGTTTTGGCTAGCTATATGATAATGTGTAAGTTTCCAAATTACTTGTTTTTCTGTCAGTTTTGCTCATTAATTAAAATTGGAAATGACAATATCTGACATGCTGATCTCCAAGAGACTGGATAAAGTAGAAATGAACTAACGCATGTAGAAGTGCTTTATACAAATAACACACATCTTTCTAATATAAGACATGAGTGTCTCAAAGCAAATTCAGTTTTCCTTCTGGCAGTAGTGAAGTGATATATTTTAAGATAATATTTATTTTTTACTTTGGTTAATTGTTAATTTTGAGATATAGTTCACATGCCATACAATTCACTGTTTTTGTGTGTGTACAATTCAGTGGGGTTTAGTATACTCACAATGTTTTGTAACCATCATTACTGTCTAATTCCAGAATATTTTCTTCACTCTAAAAAGAAGCCGTGTACCCATTAGCAGTCACTCCTAATTCAAACTTCTCTATAAAGTGATGATTTTTGAAGCATAATATTTTAAAGAACTTATGTTGAGCTGAGATTTATATGGCATGAGAAAAACCCCCACTAATAATGTATTATAGGCCATTGAGCAAAATGTCATAAATTAGAAATCAATACATAGTAATTTTATTAAGTTTTCTAATCATGGACTCTTGAGAAATGTAATTGAAAAAATATTATATTTTATGTTGACCATTCTATTTTGTGTTGCCTTTCACAACACACACAAATTTGTGTGTAAATGACAATTGGCATAGCAATGTGTGATGTAAAATAAGATTGTATTGGTATTGCAAAGCCTAATTCTGTCCATGTGAACAGAGAACCATGCATACTGATAGGAACCAGCCTGTTTTATTATCAAAAACCATATTAAATAATACAAATAGTCACACATATTTGAAGAAACAGAATTGCAGTATAAAGACTTCCATTTTATCATGTAACTACTATCAAGCTATGTAAAATATGTTGTTGTTTAGTCACTGAATTGTGTGCAGCTCTTAGGAACTCACGGCAATCCACTCCAGGACTATTGCCTGGAAAATCCCATGGACAGAGGAGCCTGGTAGGCTACAGTCCATGGGGTTGCAAAGAATCGGACATGACTGAGCAACTTCACTTCACTTAGGAACTCATGGATTGTAGCCCCTAGCCTTCTCTGTCTATGGAATTTTCCAGGCAAGAATAATGGAGGAGGTTGCCACTCCCGTCTCCAGAGGATCTTCCCAACCAAAGAATCAAACCCACATCTCCTGCATTTGTAGCTGGATTTTTTTATCACTGAACCACCAAGGAAGCCCTGTAAAATATGACCTTTAAGAAACAGATGATAACCTAATCCTAAATAATACATCCTTTAAGATATTTTAATCATTGCCTTTTAAAATACTTTTATTCCGCTCAAAATTGCCCTTGGGAAATAAAATAGCCCTATTTTTACCATACTCTCACAATTGCTTTCTTAATGAATGCTGAATTTGCCACCCTTAAGTTTCTTTGATTACCAACTTTTAAAACATATTTATTCTTTCCTGAAGTCAACAGACATACTTTGTTTAAGCATGTGTTATTTGTACAGTAAGTATCATCATTTTGGTTGACATGAGTTTAATATATGAAATGGTTATTTATAAGAATGTAATGCTTAAGTTTTGAAAATAAAGGCTTCTATTAGACAAGAAGAACATTTAAGTCAAACCTGCATAATATTAAGGATGAAATTTCATTGCCTCTTAGTGACAAAGGTCTTAATTCTGCATCATTTGAAAGGGGTTGTATCCTAGTAACAATGCCAATAATAAACACATCATGCAAAAGTAAAAATGTAATAGTGAAATGAGCCATTGAAAGGAAGAGTCAGTGACCATATAATATTTTAGTTTCTATCATATCTAGTAGCAATCTGGTTAAAAAGAAATGACAGTTGCCCTGAAGGAAATAAAGTGGAGGTATTATTGTAGTAGTAGTTTGGAAAGAAAATTGCACTGTGTCTTGACTGGATTATTTCTCTATCCTTGCAAACTATCCCCACCTCTCAGTGGTGCTGCTTCTTGCCTTCTTTATACAAATTGAGTTTGTATCATCTAAACTCATAGGGCCCAGGGGCCCTTTGGTGACAGGGAGGAGGAGGAAAAGGGGAATTAGAAAAAGAAAATGTGACAGGCAGTTTTGAAAAGAGAAGCAATTTTCCTTGTGGGTCTGTTTCTAAATAGGAGTTCTTTAATGCAATATTTTGCTTCTGCAGAGCAGTCAGTCAGAATCAAGTGCACGTTTGTGCTGTTTTGTGGGGCTTGGCACTGACAGGTTTTATTTAGGAGGGGTAGGGATACAGGGGGATCGGATGTGGGGAAGTTAGTATTTTGGCTGTATCAGCCCTGAAGGCAGAGTTAGCACTTGCATTGGGACAAAAGTATTTGTAGTCATCAGATAACTTTGCAGTCAGCTTCAATAGCATCACTCTTTTTTTTTTTTTTTTGGCAGCCAAGCTCTTAGTAGAACCATCTGTCTTTCTATTAGTATTTTTGAGGCCTGTTTTGAAGCCACTTTGCTTGGCAAAGTCATTTTCATCCTTGGAAACGATTTTTTTTAAAGTTATGTGGCTTTTTGCCGAAGAAGACTACTATGTAAAAAATCCACATGGCTGTTCATTTTTGTTCTAAAGGAATACGGCTACTCGTCTTTGTCTTGAATCAAATGAAATTAGAGGTGATACAGCTCCAGTGTGACTGTTGAGAAGTGAGAGGAAGAGATTGCAATTTGAGCAGTGTTTTTATGTTCCTGTTTCACTCAATGAGATGGTCTTTAGTCTTCCTAGTAGATTAATTGGAAGATAAATTGACTCCTTTTTTCTAGATTTTAGTGTAGGTTTTGTTTTTGTTTTTGTTTTTTTCATTTTCTAAATACCACTTCATTGGATAGGATAAACTTACAAATTGACTTTCTATTATATGAAGTGAGAAAACACAGGCTATTAGTGGTCATTGAGGACCCTATGCCTCTTCTTGCTAATGGTGGAAAGTCAGCTTTGTCATCTTGGTTACTCCAGTTTGGGTAATTATATCCTGCCTACCTAAACCCCTCTTGTCATCTCATTTGGATATTATATTTTCCATTTTCTCAAAAACTGCTGTAGAGTATCGTTGTGTGCTTCTAAACAGCTGCTGTGCTCCCCACCAAAGGTGGCTGAATTTCAGCTGGAGGTGAACTGATCCCTATAGACCACGTGTGCTTGTATAATATAATACTCACCGGACTAAATTCTTGCAGAACATTTGAAAAGTTTTCTATTTTATATTTTGTTTGTAATTGCGCTGACTTAAATCATAAAACTGCCTTTCATTTTAACATTTGTGTATGGCATTTAAACAAGTCTTGAATCACAACTTCCTGTATTTTGAGCTCTCACACAAACTGCTCCTCAGTTTCATGGAATAGTCTCTCTAGTTTTCTGATTCCTATAGCTTTCTCAACTTAGTAATATCTTCCAGGCCTCTCTTCCCGGGGTAAGTCTAAAGCCCACTGCTGTTCAAAAGCAGCTTTGATTTCCTCATAACCTTTCCTTGCTGAAGTACCCCCTATCCCCCTGCCTTTCCCCAACCTGTATGCTGAAATTCATCTTCTCTGATTATCAAGCACACTGACCAGAAATTCACAAAAGGGAAGACTGACAGTATCAAAATTTTCACTGTCTCTGCTAAGGTGCTAGCCTTTTCCATTGCCCTTTTTAATCATCTATGATTACTTTCTTTTTCTTTTCTCACCATAATCATCCCAAACTTCCATACCTTCTCTGAACTCACTTCCTCAATCCCAACATCTCTCATTTTCAGGATATGAACTTTGCCTTCAACATTGAGAAAATTTCTTCCATAAGACCTGGTTTTCCTTAACTTCTCATATCCTTGCCTGTAGAACATTATCTGATTATCCACTTGTATGACTCCAATCCTCAGGGCCTGGAGAAGGAGATGTTCCCAGTTGAAACAAATCCCTACACCTCCACCTTGCCTTTCATCCTCCTCTGCAGATGTGGTCCACCGAGTAACTTCTCTTTCCTACATTTCAAATTCTCAGTATCCACTTGCACCTTTCAGCTAATAAATGTGCTACTGCCGAAAACTCTGCTACTGAAGTAAAATCTCTGCATCCCTATGCTGCTGCTGCTGCTAAGTCACTTCAGTCATGTTCGACTCTGTGTGACCTCATAGACGGCAGCCCACCAGGCTCCGCCATCCCTGTGATTCTCCAGGCAAGAACACTGGAGTGGGTTGCCATTTCCTTCTCCAATGCATGAAAGTGAAAAGTGAAAGTAAAGTAGCTCAGTCGTGTCCGACTCTTCGTGACCCCATGGACTGTAGCCTACCAGGTCCCTCTATCCATGGGATTTTCCAGGCGAGAGGACTGGAGTGGGGTGCCATTGCCTTCTCTGCATCCCTATGCAGCTATCATCAAATGTCTCTCCTGACATCTCATCCAACCTTCTCTGAAGAATTATCTACGTTTGCCTTCTCCTTTTTCTTGCCTGTTGTTCAGTGTTGAGGTTTCTCTGGTGGCTCAGATGGGTAAGATTCTGCCCACAATGTGGGAGACCCAGGTTTGATCCCTGGGTCGGGAGGATCCCCTAGAGAAGAAACTGGCAACCCACTCCCAGTATTCTTGCCTGGAGAATCCCATGGACAGAGGAGTCTGGCAGGCTACAGTCCATGGGTCTCAAAGAATCAGACACGACTGAGCAACTGATACACACTTTCAGTGCTCAACCTTTAGAATATGCTGTCTTCCATTCTAATGAATTTGATATTGTTAGGCTCACCACTCTCTTCTAATTAACAATTTCAACAATATTTTGTCTCTAAAATACTCTTTCTACAGCACTTTTCACTGAGACAGTCATAGTATTTTACCTCAATCTTAGTATTTCATTGGTTTTTGTGGTGCTGTACTCATGACTTTCTTCATTCTTATCTCACCTCTTTGTTCTTAGAGTCTTCTTCCTCTGCCCTTTGTTGAATTATTGTTGTGACCCAGATGATTATAAGCTGTCTTCTCTTTATCCTTCAAACCCTCTTTATAGATTATCTAGTCAACTCTCATCAACAAGTGACTCCCTAAACCATAGGCTCTAAAAATCTCTTTCACTAGCTTCAGATGGGAGTATCAATCTGCTGCTATCTGCTGGTATGATATCTCCAGTGGAACATTTTTTTGACACCTCTAACACATATGTTCAGAACCATGTTCATATCTTTCTATGAAAGAAATCATTACCCCTAATGTTTTCTTTGTTTGTTTTTACCAGTATAAATAGTTACATAGACTAAACACTGAGAATTATCTTTGACTCTGTCCTCTTCTCCTTTTCTTATATATATATAGTTTATTTTTTTCTTTTAGGTACAGAGATTTCTTACATACTCATACATGTATAACCTTTGCATCATCAACACCTACCTAGTCGCCACTTTGCTTTGCCTTTCAAATCTCTCCTCCATATACCCACCAGGGTATCTCACCTAAACTACATCCAGCAGAGCTTACAGGGGAAACTCTGTATCAGGTTTCTTTTTCTGATACACAGACTGATATATGCTGACTTTCTAACACTGATTCTTCCTTATATCTTTTTGCTCTTCCACACTGCTTGGTTTTTCCAAGCTATGGTTTTTCCAGGTCATATATGGATGTGAGAGTTGGACTGTAAAGAAAGATGAGCACTGAAGAATTGATGCTTTTGAATTGTGGTGTTGGAGAAGACTCTTAGAGTACCTTGGACTGCAAGGAGATCCAACCAGTCCATCCTAAAATCAGTCCTGAATATTCATTGGAAGGTCTGATGCTGAAGCTGAAACTCCAATAATTTGGCCACCTGATGTGAAGAACTGACTCATTTGAAAAGACTCTGTTGCTGGGAAAGATTGAAGGCAGAAGGAGAAGGGAACAACAGAGGATGAGATGGCTGGATGGCATCACCGACTCAATGGACATGAGTTTGAGTAAACTCTGGGAGTTGGTGATAGACAGGGAGGCCTGTCCATGGGGTCGCAAAGAGTTGGACACGACTGAGCAAATGACCTGAACTGAACTGAACACTGCTTGGTAGCTTCCCTCTCACATGATTTTTTTTTTTGTTTAATCCCTGATAATGTGCTCATTTCTCATCTCCTCTGCTTAAAATTCATTCCTCACACTCCCACCTTTTTGCCTGGTGAACTCCTGCTTATTTGTTCAGAGTCTGTATCTGCTGGACCTGTCTCCATGAAGCCTACCTTAACTTCTGGCTATGTTAGGAGTGTCTAGCTTGTACTTTCATAGTATATCACATACAAGTCTCTGTTGTTGAACTAACGCCAGTGTTTTCTAGTTATCTATCCCTTTGCCTCACCAAACTCAGGACTACTATAGAGCAGATATTATCTGTGAATTCCTCTTTGTATTCCTAGTTACCAAAAAAGTGTGCATTCTGTTACAGTTAGTAAAAATGTTGATTGAATGAATAATAAACAGACTTATGGGACTAGAAGCTAAATTATTAACCTTAAATATCTACTTGATATATTAGTTTCTTGGAACCCAATGTAAGATTTTGCAATAGAATATTTACAGAAAATCCTGGAGAAGGAAATGGCAACCCACTCCAGTATTCTTGCCTGGGAAATCCCATAGACAGAGAAGCCTGGTNGTATGTGTTTGTTTTACATTTAACTGTTATCCACACTGTAGTATAAGCTCCACAGGCATAGGATCTCGGTTGTCTTGTTCCTGTCTCTTATACACATCTGAAGGAAATGGCAACCCACTCCAGTATTCTTGCCTGGGAAATCCCATAGACAGAGAAGCCTGGTGGGCTACGGTCCAAGGGGTGGCAGAGAGTCGACCCAACTTAGTGACTGAGCATGATTTACCTAAAATATAAAATATTTAATTATTAATAATTGGTAAGTGTTTAGTCATTCATTTACAAGTGTGATAAAGTGATTATGGTGGATTCATTACATTTTAGGGGTCAAAATTACATTCAGAATCTATGTGGTAGAATTATAAAAAGTGTTAAAACATAATATTCCATCCTAAAGTTTAACATATATAGGAAGTAGCCTCTTAAATTCATTATGTGTTATTCTAATTTGTGAATATCATGCCCCCGCTAAGAAGACCAAAGTTTTGTGACAAAAGTATTTTCCTAAAACTTAATTATAGATGTCACATATTTTGCAAACCTTAATTAGGAGCTTAAAGGGATTTCATCCATTAAGTAAAGGAAAATAAAGTTAACAGTGAATAGTACTTGGAAATAGTCAAAATTGGCAAATATATAAGAATAAATTACTAACCCTATTGCATTGATTTTAGAATTTACCCAGGAAACATTATACTGTTTTGATGTGATATGATGTGTCCTTTTCTTCCAAAGGTTGGCTAATTTTTAGCAACAAGGAGCTAAAACTTACATAAGATACAGCAGTAATACAGTTGATGCTCATTATTTGCACTACTTATGTTCTATAAAGGTGACATGAACACTGAATTAGCAAATGCTGCGCAACTGCCTCTAAAGGAAACACAGACTTATGCTCCGAGGAGCCTTTGGTCGCACTATTTTCATCAACTGATCAGTACATGTACTTGTTTTATGTGTGCTTCTGTTTAAAGACAACTTATTAATATGTATTATTGATTCTATGTGCATTTTAAACAGCAAAATCATCCAAATTTCTTGCTACCTTGCACAGGTCTGTAAGTGTTCGCAAAAGCACTAGTACAAGTAAATCTGGGGAGGGTACAAGTAAATTTTAGTGAGTAGGCAAATTGGCAAACGCAGAATCTGCAAATAATGAGGATGAACTCTATTTGAAATGTGGTTTTAGTTGCATAGATGGATTAACCACAGATCTTGGATGGTATATGTTTTACTGTTTACTTTATTCTGAAAATAGTTTAGTACAGTGCTCTGTAATCTTTCCTATAATATTCTAAAATAAACACACCACTGAGGCTATGAAATTAGGTTTATTTTTTATTTTAGTTTTTCCTTTCCCTTGTAGTTCCTTCTGTTCCCCACCCCCAGTTCTTCCCAAGTGTTGGAAAAGTATACTAGATTATTAGGAGATGTAGTTTCAATGTTAACTTTGGGATCTTGAACAATTTATTTGGCCAAACTAAGTCTCATTTATTTATCAGCACAATGACTGTACTATGCCAGATAATTTTAAAGATCTTTCTCAGTCTTGAAAGTATTATTTTATATATGTGGATTTTGGAAAATTCTGGCACTAAAAAAAATTATAATACTAAAGCAAAATATTTTTTTTAAGTTATAGTAAAACAACAGATTTTACACCCCCCTAAATTTATTGTCATTTATTCTTTAAAATACTACAATTTTTACCTGAAAGATTATTTTAAATTGAGTATAAATGAATTGAATTTAAATTGAGTATAAATACTGGATAAAAACAGTCACACCCACAAGTAGAGAGATTTATGTACATGCAGTAACCAATTAAACAAAGTAACAAAAAAATTAACTTTTCAATAGCAATATAAATATTTTTAAAAACCTTAGAAATAAAATTACCAAGGAAAATGCAATAAGTATTTGAAGAAGATTCTAATGAATTGAAAGATATAACCTGCCATCAAGCAATTAGGTTAATGGATTCAACAAGAAATTCCATATCCTGAAATTAATGTGGAAAAATAAATGTAAATAAAACCAGGAAATACTTCAGAAAGAAAATAATAATGATAGAATACTAATATCTGCAAAACTGTAATAATTAAAACATGTTATTAGAACATGGATAGGCAAGTCTATCTGTTCAGCACAGATGTAATATATTTCCAGTATTTCTGTATTACTTTGATATTTCTTCATGCATGCATATTCCCAAGAATCATGGATTTATCTTAATGCATGTGACCTTTTATCTTTATCTTAAGAACAGGAACACAAAGCAGCTGGTATTTCATGCTGCCATGTTTTCTCTGGTGAAAATGAATTCCTTCCTGGTTGTTAAAGAACTTTGTTGTCCACAGGCCTTTTGTGGACATTTGGAGTTGGTGCATGAAGAAGAAATTACATAGATAGAATTATATAATACATTCTTCTTTATTTATGAATTATTAATTCATATAATAATTAAGATGCTGCTCTAAACCCTAAAGTTGCAATTATAAATACGTTACAACCTCTTTCCTAAATGATCTCGTAGGTCTTAAGGGAGACTCAAGTTATACTAGTAACTATTATTCAATGCATTATGTATTGTATTATTTATTGTAAGTATTGTAAGTATTTGTGAAATTAAAGAAGTAACAATTGTTTCTGCCTGAAAACTGGCATCATAAGAAAGAAATACTTCACAGGCAAAGGCATTATGTGGATCTCAAAAGCCTTTGAAAAATAAGTAGAATTTTTTGCCAAGAAGAAAAGGAAAAAAGAAAGTACTAAAACAGAGGAGAAAAATGCTTTTGAGTCTCTTCAAGCGTGGAAAAGCACCATGTATGCAAGGAAGTCTTCATGATCCATTGAGGCAAGAGTACAGGATATCTGAAGGAGGGCAGAAAAATGGCTGAAAAGATGGAGTAGGAAAAAACTGTGAATAAACTTAAATAATATATAGAAGGATTTGGTCGTTATTCTCTTAGTGAAAGCAAACCATCCCAAAGCTTTTCATAAGAGGAGCATGTGAAATACAGATACAAGGCTTGTTTAGAAACAATTCTGTAAGGAATATAGTTTAATATGCTCTCAGCACCAGACCTGTAAGAGGCAGAGTCTCCCTTTCAAATACTTATATACCTGAAGTTGACGTAGTTCCCTATAGAAGTGAAAGTTTAGTCACTCAGTCGTGTCCAACTCTTTGCGACCTCATGGACTGTAGCCTGCCAGGCTCCTCTGTCCATGAAATTCTCCAGGCAAGAATGCTGGAGTAGGTAGCCATTCCCTTCTGCAGGGAATCTTCCCAACTCAGGGATCGAACCTGCGGAGCAAGCAGATTGTTTACCGTCAAGGCAAAACAAGAAGATCCAAAAAAAAAAAAAAAAAAAAAACCTCTTGACAGTGACTTCAGCATTCTTTAAGAGAGTACTTCTCAAACCTGGATGTGCATTGGAATCATCAGGGGGACATTAAATAAGGCTGATGGCTCGGTCTTACTCCTGTTGGTTCAGATTTAATTGGTCTGGAAACAGTCTGGGAACTGAGTGTTTTTCAGAGCTTGCTAAGTGATTTTAAAATGCACATTCAAGTTTAAGAACTACTTCACTAAAACAAGAACCGATTGTTTCTGCAATTGTACAAGTTATTTTCCCCAAATTTTAAGGTCTCTGAGGTTTGGATGCCTCTTCTAACCCTTGTATATATTCCATTTGAAGTTCCTTTCTTCTTACCTCTAAAGTACTCTTATTAAATTTATAATCATCTTATGCATCATTTAACCAATGGTGTCTCAGAAAGGCGATGTACTATATAAAATATAATAACTTATTCCCAAACAAGGAAATATGAAGGATACATAGTAGCTGGTGATAACCCTTAACCAGTATGGCTAGTTTGTTGTTTGTTTCTTTGTTTGATTGTTATTCTGGTCTGTGCCCACTTCTTACACAGAGCCAGTCCCCATGCTGTTTTTCTTCAAATGTCTCCCATTATTTCAGACCACTTTTGGGCTTCCCTGGTGGCTCAGAGGTTAAAGCGCCTGCCTCCAATGTGGGAGACCCGGGTTCGATCCCTGGGTCAGGAAGTTCCCCTGGAGAAGGAAATGGTAACCCACTCCAGTATTCTTGCCTGGAAAATCCCATGGACGGAGAAGCCTGGTAGGCTACAGTCCACGGGGTCGCAAAGAGTCGGACACGACTGAACGACTTCACTTTCACTTTTCCTGCATACCTGCTCAGCATGCAGTCTCTAATTTTAATCAGTTGTTTTCCAGTGGTTTCTTAATAAGGTTTATCTTTCCCCCAGTATGTTCAAAAAAAATTTGGCTGTAGTGGTATAACATCTACAACCTTCAGCTCTAACCTTAAAACATTGTCTTTTGGTTTTCTGGTTGTGTTGTTCCCTTTATTTCACTCTGGTGGCAGTGATAGATAGGTTTTAAAATACTTTTTGCTAAAAGAAATGCTTTCCAGTTTGGAGTTGTTTCTGAAAACTGATGTCTCATTCTTTAGTGCTCCTTTCTCTTTCTGCCTGGCTGGCTGGCTGTTTCTCTCTCCCCAACCCTCATCCTCATCATGCCTTCTCTCTCTCTCTCTCCTTTTCCCCCTCTCTCTCTCAACATTCCCCACTCCCCACCAACAACACCCACTCACCAACCAAAATCTCAGAAATATCTCAGAGGTTTAGTATGAAACATGAAATGAAGGAGAAACTGAAGGTAGACTTTTGAAATGAGAAATGAGAATAAGAATTATGTGTCCTAAGAATGTCAGTGAGAGAAAGGGAAATCAAGTCTGGGAGACGTTTCAGAGTTGCTATTAAGGTTAGCAACTGAATGAATTTGTTTTGTGTTTTTGTTTTGTTTTGTGTATGTGTTTGTTTTACATTTAACTGTTATCCACACTGTAGTATAAGCTCCACAGGCATAGGATCTCGGTTGTCTTGTTCAGTACACTGTCCGTACTACCTAGCTCATTTTCTTATACATAGTATGTGTTCATAAAATAGTTATTTTCCAAATAACTGCATTAATGTGAGGGAAAAATAGTAAAGGAGAACAAAATGTCAGATGTGTGATTTTTAGCATGATTATAAATTCTCATTCATACGTTCACCGACAAACACCAATAACCTTGTCCACGAGAGAACTCTTGTTGAAATGTTTGAAAAACTTATCTTAGATATTTCAGTAAATGACAACTTCTGCATTTAGTAATAATGTGACATAGCTGCAGGCAATGGCACCCCACTCCAGTACGCTTGCTTGGAAAATCCCGTGGACGGAGGAGCCTGGTGGGCTGCAGTCCATGGGGTCACTGTGAGTTGGACATGACTCAGTGACTTCACTTTCACTTTTCACTTTCATGCATTGGAGAAGGAAATGGCAACCCACTCCAGTGTTCTTGCCTGGAGAATCCCAGGGATGGGGGAGCCTGGTGGGCTGCCGTCTATGGGGTCACACAGGGTTGGNTGACTCAGTGACTTCACTTTCACTTTTCACTTTCATGCATTGGAGAAGGAAATGGCAACCCACTCCAGTGTTCTTGCCTGGAGAATCCCAGGGATGGGGGAGCCTGGTGGGCTGCCGTCTATGGGGTCACACAGGGTTGGACACGACTGAAGCGACTTAGCAGCAGCAGCAGCAGCAGCAGTTTATATTTCTAGAATTTATTGTTCAGTTCAAAGAAAATAGTGATTCCATTGTATTAGATTATTGAATTTTATGAATCCCACATTCTGAGAGTGACAAACGAAAATTAAAGTGTATTCTAAGATGGCAACCAAAACAGAGGTCATATGATTTGAAAGTGAAAGAGAAAGTCACTCAGTCCGAATCTTTGCAACCCCATGGACTATACAGTTCAGTTCAGTTCAGTCGCTCAGTCGTGTCTGGCTCTTTGCGACCCTATGGACTGCAGCACACCAGGCCTCCCTGTCCATCACCAACTTCGAGAGTTTACCCAAACTCATGTCCATTGAATCGGTGATGCCATCCAATCATCTCATCGTCTGTCGTCCCCTTCTCCTGCCCTCAATCTTTCCCAGCATCAGGGTCTTTTCCAGTGAGTCAGTTCTTCTCCCTGGAGAAGGAAATGACAACCCACTCCAGTATTCTTGCTGTGGAAATCCATGGACCAAGGAGCCAAGAGGGCTCTAATCCATGGGGTCACAAAGAGTCAGACATGACTTAGTGACAGAACAGCAACAACAACACTTATTCCTCATTATTCAGTCAAGAATTTAAGTCAAATACCGTACTCAGAGCTCTATTAACAATGGGATTTTCCAGTTTTGCTGATGAGAGTGGGCAGTATTCATGGCCCTCTGTGAACTTTTGCAATTGTTCCCTCTAATACTTTTATAGTCGCTTAGTCATGTTCGACTCTTCTGCAACACCATGGACTGTGGCCCACCAGATTCCTCTGTTCATGGGACTTTTTAGGCAAGAACACTGGAGTGGGTTGCCATTACCTCCTCCAGGAAAGTCTTCCTGACCCAGGTATTGAACCCACACCTTCTGTGTCTCCGGCACTGCAGGCAGAATTTTCACCATTGAGCCATCATTTCAAAGGTGTGTGTCCATAGCTATCTGAAGACTCTAGGGGGCCTATCTTGAAGTTCCCTCTCTATGCACCCTTCTCCTTTCTGGTGCTCTGTCCTTCTCCCTCTAGTCACCTTGGTTTCTGTAGAATCCCAGATTATTCTCTATTCATGGCATTCAGCAGATTTTTCTTCAGTTTCCCTCCCTGAGACACAGCCTGGAAACTCTCAAGTAGTAAGCTGGAGCAGTCATAAGACTCCATCTCATTTATTTCCCATTTCTCAGAAAATTACTGTCCTTTGTTGCTTAGTATTCAGTATTTTGAAAACTAAGTTTTTATATATTTGGTTTATCTTTTTGGTTGTTTTCAGGCAAAAAGCTATATTCAGCCTTTTCTTGTCATAGAAGAGGAAGTCTTTAAATTTTTCTTTATCAAAGAAAAATGTTAGTTAATGTATGTATCACAAGAAAGTTCAGCTGGCTTGAATTAATTTCTGTCATTTATTGATTATGGAAATCCCCTTTTGGCATGTGTGCTGGCCAATACTATTTGACTTTTTTAATGACAAATTTAAAAATTCAAAACCAAAAATCACATGAAAACATGGAACTAATCATATTTTCTGAAACTACTACAGCAGTAGTAATAAAAAGTAAAATAAAGGATGCTTTTATTTTCCTTTGTGTGTGTCTAGAAGTAGACAGGGGAGGAAAACATCTGGACATAATTGGAATTATCAGACAGCAGGACCACAGACAGGCAAGCTGAATCTCAAGGCATCTTTTATCATCAGTCAAGTTATTAATGAGACAAAAGAATACATTTTGTAAAGCATTAGAGTAAGATGGTGTCATTGTGAAGGACATCCCTTTGAGGTGTCATGATAGATGGAAATGAACAGTGACTGCATTGATTTTTCCCTCTGCAGTTGTGAGAACACAGATGCCAGAGTGATAAACGAAGGACTGCACTAAGCGAGAGCAGCAGCATTTGTGCGGTGCTCAAGAATCCCAGGGACGGGGAAGCCTGGTGGGCTGCTGTCTATGGGGTCGCACAGAGTCGGACACGACTGATATTTTGCATATAAGTTAAATAAGCAAGGTGACAATACACAGCCTTGATGTACTCCTTTTCCTATTTGGGACCCATCTGTTGTTCCATGTCCAATTCTAACTGCTGCTTCCTGACCTGCATACAGATTTCTCAAGAGGCAGGTCAGGTGGTCTGGTATTCCCATCTTTTTCAGAATTGTCCACAGATTATTGTGATCCACACAGTCAAAGGCTTTGGCATAGTCAATAAAGAAGAAATAGATGTTTCTATGGAACCCTCTTGCTTTTTCAGTGATCCAGCAGATGTTGGCAATTTGATCTCTGGTTCCTCTGCCTTTTCTAAAACCAGCTTGAACATCTGGCAGTTCACGGTTCATGTATTGCTAAAGCCTGGCTTGGAGAATTTTGAGCATTACTTAGCTAGTGTGTGAAAAGAGTGCAATTGTGTTAGTTTGAGCACTCTTTGGCATTGCCTTTCTTAGGGATTGGAATGAAAACTGACCTTTTCCAGTCCTGTGGCCGCTGTCAAGTTTTCCAAATTTACGGTGGCATACTGAGTCCAGCACTTGCACAGCATCATCTTTTAGAATTTGAAATAGCTCAACTGGAATTCCATCACCTCCACTAGCTTTGTTCATAGTGATGCTTTCTAAGGCCTTCTTGACTTCACGTTCCAGGATGTCTTGCTCTAGGTGAGTAATCACACCATCGTGATTATCTGAGTTGTGAAGATCTTTTTTGTACAGTTCTTCTGTGTTTTCTTGCCACCTCCTCTTAATATCTTCTGCTTCTGTTTGATCCATATCATTTCTGTCCTTTATTGAGTCCAACTCAGGCCACAATACTAGAGTGGTTAGCCATTCCTTTCTCCAGGGAATCTTCCCAATCCAGGAATCAAACCCTGGTCTCCCGCATTACAAGTGGATTCTTTAGCAGCTGAGCCACCAGGGAAGCCCAAGAATACTGGAATGGGTAGCCTATCCTATCTCCAGCCGATCTTCCTGACCCAGGAATTGAGCCAGGGTCTCCTGCATTGCAGGCGGATTCTTTACCAGCTGAGCCATCAGGGAAGCCATATGGTTTGAGGAATGGTTCAGTTGCCTGAAAGAAGATAGATGACAAAGAAAATCCAGGACAGAGAAGGATCCAAGAAACCAGATCATAGACATAGCTTTGACCCGCCCCCACCCCATTCCATGGCCATGGCAAATCAGTTCTCTTTTGCCCGCAGTTGCCTCTTCTATTAGAGGCTTCCCAAGAGGTGCAGTGGCAAAGATCCTTCTGCCAATGCTAGAGGTGCAAGAGATGCAAGTTGGATCCCTGGGTCAGAAAGATCCTTGGAGAAGTGAATGACAACCCATTCCAGTATTCCATGTACAGAAGAGCCTGGTGGACTACAGTCCACGGGCTTGCAAAGAGTCAGACGCAATGGAGCATACGTGTGCGTGTGAATGCACGTGCGCACGCACACGCACACACACACACAGAGACACACACACACACACCTGTAAAGAATAGAGAACGTCTTAATACTCTCTAAGCTTTCTTCCAGATCTTTTATTCAAACATTTAAAAACTCAATATTGCGCATGAGCATGAGAATTATCTTCAAGTAGTGAAGAACTTATAAAACGATACAGTTTAGTTAATTTTGTTTTAGAAGGTAGAATTAGTCCCAACAGATGGGACTTATAAAAGGAGATTTTAGTTCAGCCTAACTGGTACTTTTAAAATCATTATATTAATGCAATAGGAAAAGACTTGTATCAATAGATATCAATAGATACTTCACCACTGTCAAGGATATATGTAGGGAAATTATTCATCAGGTTAGAAAGTGAACTTGATGTCACCCTCCAGTTATAGTATTTAGTATTCTGAATCTGCTATCTAAAGCAGTCCCAAGGCAGCTTCACGCCCAGTGTTCTAGCAAACTTGTATGCCAGTATATTGAACTGAATATTTTTTTCCTTTTATCGTAAAATTAGGAGGGTTGGGAAGTATGGAATATCAAGACTTCTTCTCTTTGATTCGCTCTAATACGTTCAGCAGGTTCAAGGTCAACTGCCGCCATTAATGATTCCCGTATTCCCTCCTGATCAACGGACACTGGCTGCGGCTGCCCAGCAGGGATTCCTCCTTCCTCCAGGCTTCAGCTATAAGGCTGGATGTAGTAAGTACCGTTGATTTTTCATTTGGGAGTGGGTGGAGGGCATGGCTTTAGGCAATTTAATATTCCTGCCACACCAAGAAATGAGATCACCCGTATAGCATTTTTATTTTAAAGGGGAAATACATGGAAAATGAAGAAAAGGATTTATGTTGATATTTAAGTGCCTAGAATATTTCTGTGTTTCTGAAGCCAATATTTCCTTTTTATAATTTGGTTTCATAACTTTCATTTCCAGTGTATTCCTAAAATATGAGTATGATTTTCAGGTTCAATTTATTTTTATGTAGGTAAAATAGGAATATCCCTGACTTCCCTAGTAGCTCAGATGTTAAAGAAACCACCTGCAGTGCAGAAGACCTATATATGATCCCTGGGTAGGAGAGATCCCCCGTAAAAGCCAATGGCAACCCACTCCAGTATTCTTGCCTGGAAAATTCCATGGGCAGAGGAGCCTGGCAGGCTTCAGCCCATGGGGTCACAAAGAGAAGACAAGAATATGCTTTTTAATAGGTTTCCATCGTGGAGAAGGCAATGGCAACCCACTCCCATACTCTTGCATGGAAAATCCCATGAGCAGAGGAGCCTGGTAGGCTGCAGTCAGTCCATGGGGTCGCTAAGAGTCGGACACGACTGAGCAACTTCACTTTCGCTTTTCACTTTCATGCATTGGAGAAGGAAATGGCAACCCACTCCAGTGTTCTTGCCTGGGAATCCCAGGGATGGGAGCCTGGTGGGCTGCCGTCTCTGGGGTCGCACAGAGTCGGACACGACTGAAGCGACTTAGCAGCAGCAGCAGCAGCAGGTTTCCATTGTGCTTTAAGATAAATGCAAGTTTCCTAATGTGAATTAGCTGGCCTTCTATTATCCATCTCCTCCCTATTTTTACAGCCTAGCTTCTCACTGGTATTATTTTAGCTCTTAGACCAAACCATACTCTTTCTTAACTTGTGACTTGAATTGTCTGTGTTCACTCTCTTTGGTGTCATGAACCTCTTCCAACTCAGACCAGGGAAGGCTGGCCTGAGCTAGTTAGATCCCCTTCTCCAGGTTCCTTTGGATACTGTATATTTTCTTTCACTTCAATTGTAAACTGAGGGCCAGTGCGCCTTTTCATTTATTGTTATATCTAAAGTTTTAGTACAATAGTCAACTATTTGTTGAATGAATTAATGAGCATTCATTACAAACAAAAAAAAGGCATTTTTACATTGATAGTCTATATTGAGATGACTTTATATTGCTTATTAACTTTAGTCGCCTGTGTTTTTATGACCATTTTTTTTAACCAAAATCAAAATTCTACACTGTTTTGGAAATAATCTAATACTTTATTTTCCAAAATTCAGATACTCAAAATGCAAACTATAATCTGTAGATAAAAATAGTAACAAATTCCAAAGAGGGACTAGGCTGCTAAGTTAGGTATCTTCCAGAACATCATTATCATGCTCAAAAAATACAGAGAAAGCAAGTATATTGAAGTATTTTCATAGATCAAAGTAGAATACCATTGAAAACAATTAGCAAAATATTATCACTTTATATATTTATGTAGAATATTTTGTAAGTTCCAGTAGATTTTGTTTCATTTATATGTTAATAAATTGTCCCATTAACGTCCTGCTATGCTGCAACACTTATTGCATTTGAGAAATTCTGTTGAATATTACTAGAAATCAGATATACTTCCTGCTAAATGATGTCTTGAAATTTCATATTTAACATTCATTTCTAGTTTTTACACCTTCCTTTTATACAATATTGAAGAAATGGGATATAATTTTTTAAATATACAGAACCATAAATATGAGTAGATGCAACTATGGAGTCTAGGTAAAAATGAACTGAACTGAGGAGTTTCAAAATTCAGAATTGTAAGGCACTTTGTTGTTTACAGTTTTTAACATGGCTTTTGAATATCTTTCTCTTTGGTTTCTGTGTTTTAAGATGGTGTTCTCACTCTGGATCTTTAATTTATTCATTTAATATGTTTGTCACATAATTGTGTCTTTGTAGACTGATTCATCCAGAAATAGCAGCTTCCTTTTTTTTAACTAAGGACTACATTTATATTCTAAATATATAAATTCTAAAAAAAAAAATTTAAGAAGAAAATTTTAAATTCTATCACTACATTAATTTCTGAGTTTTTAATTATAAATTTATTTTGTTTCCATATACCTAAGGAATTACTATTCACATTAAATGCATGTTGCCAATGTGTTTTTTTGTAACTTTGGTTACTAAAGTGAAAGAAAAAATACTTTTAAAAATCATATTGCCTCAGATTGCACCTGCAGTACATACATATAGACCAGTTCTGTTTTCCACAAAGAAATGTTTTAAGCAACAGTAAAAATAAGTCCCATTTTCAGATACTTGCTAAAGAAAAACCCTCATTGAGTGTGAACAATAGTATAACTGTGGACCTGGAAAAGGTCAAGAACACCTCTCTCTCACTCCCATTTGATGAGTTTGCATAGTAAACTTGTTCAGTATTCATGTAATGTGGCATGGAGAAATACATCCCTTCCTAAAGTTATTGGTATATCAACCGTTTGATATTTATAACTTCAATGCTTAAAGTTATAAATGATACCACATCTTTAGAATGTTTGAAAATAAAGTAGGGTAAAATCTCTACAGCTGCTGGCAAGCTTGAAACTACAATCATGCCAAACTCTGAATCTAAGATGAAGCCAGTAGCAAAATAAAGTGCCACCCTTGTTGACACTCTCAAGTTCTGAGTCAGTTTGAGTTGAGGAGCTAGGTGGAAGTGATAAATAGTCCAGACTGTTTCCTCCATAATCATGTATCAGGAGAGGAATTGAGATAGGGAAAGAAGCAAATCTCTCCATCATCCCTCTTCAGTGGGACTTCCTATTTTATCCCCCACCCTCAAATTCTCTGTTATTTGTGACGCTCTGGCTCTCTATTTGAGTAATAGTACATAGTTTTCAATGAAAGTGACACTGACTAATCCATCTTGATTTGAGTCCCAAGTAAATATGAAAGATAACCTATTTTTAATATACTCAAATGCTTTTCATCAATCCATTCAAGAAGGTACTGATGATACATTTTTCTATTTAAACTTGATGTGTCTTGATAAATAAAATTAAAATCTCTGAAACTACCCAAGAAAGTTAAAATAATATCAATGGGGAAAAAAATAAAAAGCATAAGTTGGGTAACCTAACCATCATACATTGAGTTAGTATCTCCTATTTTCCAAAAAAGAAGTTTTTCATTGAAAATAAAGGTATTTTGCCTATAATGAATATAATTGTAGAATTATGGTGTGGAATGGACACCTACAGAATATCCTTGCTGGGATTTCTCTTAACTACTAGAAAGCATATCATTAAACAATATACAAATAAATACCACAGCCAGAGGCTTCAGAGCCAAGTGGCTAGACAGAAAAGAAGCTTTATTGAATGTTGTAGTCTACTCTTATCTATGAATATGTAGATCAGTTTGCAAATGTTGATATATCACCAGAATTTTAGTTCGGTTTTGACATTTGCTCTTAGTAAAAATCAACCATGAACCCACACTTCGCCATGTATCTCTATCTAGTTATTGTTTTTCTTATTTCTTAAAATGTAAAAATACTTCCAGACTTTTAAGGTAAAATAATGGTATATTATTAAATTGAGCACTTTTAATATATGCAATAACTGGAAAACAGTTTTTTAAGAACACTGCTTTAATCAATCAACTCAATTCAGAGTCTTATTTCATTCAGGAAAAAATAAATTATCTTTATTTTTAACTAATAAATTCTATGAAAATTGTCAATTCAATTGCTATATGTAAACACACCCCAGATTTTATATTGTATAATTTAAGATCCCAATTTTAAATTATATTTGTAGATATTAGCTCATTTTAAGTAGAAAGCAATCATTAAAGCCCTTAGAAATAAACTTGAAAGAGTAAATAATGAAGGTTCAAATTCTGAATTATAAAATAAATGTAATCTACAAATGAGTTGGTTCAAGTACACTTTGGACGGTTGAAGACTCCATGGACACAGTCCTTTTGCTTCTGCTGGAAAGACTGAGTGGAATTCTGAGCTCTCAACCAAAGACTTGAACCTGTGAACTGCAAAGCTTGTATCCAGTAGATATTTTTGAAATAAAACGTGTATACCCTTTATACCCGTAGAACTGTTTTATGTTGGCAGGAAGACTTTTGTTCTGGCTCACCATTAAAAAAATCTATGAAAATTTAAAATGATTTTGAAGATGTATGTTGGTTTTAGCTCAACACTTTAGACTTGAGAAAGACATTTGGAATAAAGTGGTTGAAGGCCATAAGTTTGGTCAATACCAATTTCTCTGACCCAAACTTTCAGTTCTCTTTTTGTAACACACAGCTTCCTCATACCCTTTCTCGCACGCAGGTTAAGCACTATTCCTTCAGAGCATATGTCTGATAGGCAGAAATAAAAGGAAGAAGTTCTTCTCTTTTTACTAATGACTATAGTCCTCTGCCTCTCTCCTTTCTATTTCATTGTAAAACTTCTAGCCGTGTAATTCTACTAGATGCTTTAGAAATTTTGGACATGAAGATATTTTATGTGGAAGTTTAAAAAAAATCTACAGGAAGGCAAAATCCAATAGAATAGCCACACAAAGACACGTGTGTGTGTGTGTGTGTGTGTGTGTGTGTGTGTGTGTGTGTGTATTAGGAAATAAACAGTTGTAAAAAGGTTGGCTTCATAGTTTTGGCCCAAAGTGTCAAAATGAATGTGTCATGTAGCCACAGATATTGTATCTTCCCCATAGATGGGCTGTAGTGCCCAAACTGTGTGCTAAAATACCAGGATGCTGTAGGTAATTCACAGGGCACAGAGGATGTTTTAAAATTTCAAGGAAAATACAGAGGCATTTCTAAAACACTACATAAAAGGCATGAGTTGTTTGGAACTTGTTACTTAATAAAATGGAGCAGTTGGACATTTCTTTTGTCCTAAGGGTGCCATGAAAGAATTATTGAGCCATGGATGATGCCTGAATCTAAGACATTTAGGACCTTATGGCCTGTTATATATTCATTTTAAACATTATAACTTTTTATCTTGATAGTTATTCTTGTTGACCTATCACATTACAACCACAGAATAGAATGTTGTAACAAAATTTACCTTGCACTTATAGGGATATGTGTAATATCATACAAATAAACAGTTGATTCGCTGCATCATGCTACTTTGATTGGCCTGTGCAAGTTATTGAGCTTCAATTTCCTGACCTACAGAATGGATTAATAACACCTATTTAACCAAATTGTTATGGAGATTGAATAAGATTATATATGCAAGAGTGCCTCCCATTGTGTCTATCTCTTTAGGTTACTTAAAAATGCTAAATACTGAGCATAATACCAGCAAAAACTGTCTCCCCCCACCAAAATAATATTATAGACCCACATCCAGCAGTTAATGACATTTCATGTTCTACCTATATAGGATCAGATTCATTCTGCCACACCTGAATGATGTTTCCTCCGGCTAGGAAAGTATTATTGTTTAGAGAAAAAATATTATAGTGCTGATAGAAATATTCATCTCATAAGATACAATCTTAACCCTGTTTTAATTATAATCACCAAGTTTTAAACTTTTTATCATTTTCCACTCACCTATTAGAGTTCAGGTTGGAAAAGATCATGTGATTTTTTAAAAATGTATTTAGTCATTGTTTTGGTTGTTTGAAACTAGAAATATTTTCACATATTCATTCTGCATTTTAACACATTGATTAATTTTTCAGAAATGTGCTAAATAAAATAACTGTATAAAGTTACTGATTGAAATATTTAATTGCCTTCTGGGATTAGCTTAAATAAATGGAAGTCAATGAGTCAAGCTTAATAAACTTAAAATATGCTGTATTTACTCTTCATCAGTTTTCTGAACAGTATTTCCGCTTCCAATAAAAAAGGAAACTCTCAGTTAATTAGTTCCTCATATTCCACGATAAAATTAATGTTTAGGAGTTAAATACCATAAACTTCCTCAGGCACATTTGCTGATGTGTTCCTGTTTTTAGTTAATGTCACATGTTTCATTGTTTAATGGGGGTATCATGTGGGTTTCATTATATCTCTCTGGTGCAGAGGGTCCATGTGTCTGGCATTTTAGGAGACTGCATGCTAATTTCTGATTTAACTGTGTCAACTGTATCAGCTGACATATAGGTCATTGACAATCAGTGCTGAAACAATCACCAAATCACAAGCTAAAAACCATTGATATGGTATGCTTTTATTGAACTGACAAAATAGGAAACATGTGTTGTCAGGATCACATACTGTAGATTCTTTGTACGTAAGCGGAGAGAAGACAATCATATCTTCAGGCTTCTGTGTGTGTTAGAGTTATTGTGACCAGCTCTGCCTCTTCCCTTGCCTCCCCTCCCAAAATCTTAGAAAGCAATGACACTGGGCAAACATAACTCAGTTTAAAGCTTTGTAAATATTTATTTTTGTAAAGAAGAGTTTTGTAACTAAAAGTCAATCAGTTAAGTTCTCATGTTAGATTGGTGGCATTAAAATATGAAATGATTAAAAAGTAAAAAAGAACTGAGTACAAAATTATGTGGTGAGAGCCACCTTCCAGTTCCCATGGATTAGATGTTTCTAGGTCAGTAAAATAGTTGTTTTGCTTTTTGCCAAATAATGGAGTTTACAATATTCATCACTGAGAAAAGATATGTATATACATATTTATTGTGACAGTGTCATAACTTCATATAGAAATGATAGTTTATTTCGTGCCTTATTGTTTGCATACAGAGAGACATATTAATGCTAAGCAGTGTATCTCTGTGAAGTACTAACTGTGCTATATTAATAATCAGTATTTGGTCCAATCTTCCCACCACCCCCCACCACACACACTGCTGCTGCTACTGCTAATTTGCTTCAGTCGTGTCCAACTCTGTGTCACCCCATAGACAGCAGCCCATCAGGCTCCCCCGTCCCTGGGATTCTCCAGGCAAGGACACTGGAGTGGGTTGCCATTTCCTTCTCCAATGCATGAAAGTGAAAAGTGAAAGTGAAGTCACTCAGTCGTGTCCAACTCTTAGCAACCCCATGGACTGCAGCCTACCAGGCCCCTCCGTCCATGGGATTTTCCAGGCAAGAGTACTGGAGTGAGGTGCCATCGCCTGCTCCGAACCACATACACTACCACCACCAAAACACACACACACCAGCAAACAAACAAAAAAAACACAATAGCCCTTTCTTTGATAAATTCTTCAGATTTCATTAGACTAAAACTATAATCTTTTAATCCATCTTGTTTGCTTTTTAACAGTTAAGAGCATTAAGAATGCCTTCAGTTAAAATATGAACTGATTCAGCTCAGTGTTTTCTTTTTTGACATGATTCCTTTTCCTGGTACCATAGTAGTTCAGACTGGCTAGTGACACTGTGTTTCAGCCAAGAGGCCTCAAAATGTATTACCTTATGAATTTGTATCCTAGTCCTCAGAATTCCAGGTTTGTATTATAGTTGCCACAGCAAACATGGAATCTCATGTTAGTAGTAAGCTCACACTAAGGTCATCAAACTTTATAAGCCCAGTATAAGTGTAAGCCCAGAGGAACAATATATTATCTGAATAGACGTAACTGTTAACAATACTGGACAACTCTGTTGCCCAGTAAATGTGCTCTTTCACTATAGAAAGCTCCACTAGAAGGCAAACTTTAATCATAATGTTGATGGGAAAATATAGAAGCAAAAAAAGTATTTAATAAAACACAGTAAGATAGTATCTTGTTTGGAACTCTATGATAGAGATGTTTTCCATGAGAACTGAACAAGTCATGCTCCTGGAACATCATGAGAATCAGATCCTGTATTAGGTTTAATTATACTGTAACAGGGGTTCCCTGGTGGCTCAGAGGTTAAAGCATCTGCCTGCAATGCGGGAGACCCGGGTTTGATCCCTGGGTTGGGAAGATCCCCTGGAGAAGGAAATGGCAACCCACTCCAGTATTCTTGCCTGGAGAATCCCATGGACAGAGGAACCTGGGGGCTACAGTCCACGGGGTCGCAAAGAGTCGGACATGACTGCGTGACTTCACTTCACTTCACTTCATACTGTAACAAGCAGAAACAATACTAGCTTAAATGTGGAAAAGTGATATTTTTTACTCATGTAACAATTCAAGCATTGTTGATGTGGTAGCTCCATGGAATCAGGTCCTTCCTTGTTCTCTTCTTTATTGTTTGGCTTTCCATAAACTGTGGTTCCCCTCTCATGGCCTTAGGTACCTTCTCCAGCTTCTGTGACCCAACTCCAGCCAGTGCAAAGGGTAGAAGCTGGGAGAACTACACAACATTTTAAACAGTACTATTTCACTAATAATTTATTTTTTGCTTTATTTTCATGGAACATATTTAAACTTTTCTTGATCCTATTTATATAATCTCCTCATAACAACCCTTCACACTTTTTCAAATTTATTAAAGATAGCATTTGCTGTCTGTAAAGATATCAAATAATATAGAAGTATATTAAACAGAAGCTAAAAGTTACTTGCCTGTGCAAATGTAACCAAAAAATAATCATGGCCATCTTTCTTCCATACAGTAACTAAAAGTTATCTGCCTACACTCATACCTTCCTGTCTATAACCGCAATCTGCAGAGGTGATCACTGTTAAGTTTCGTACCTATTTTTCCAGAACTATATACACGTATACTATATACACATATGCATATATACTCATGCATAAATATTATTTATTTATATGCAGGAGTGAGGATATCTGTATTATAATATATACTATGTAATATATATATATATATACCTCATGTGTGATATATACTATATAATATATAATATATGGGAGGATAAATGTTTCTGCTATATTCTACTTATAACAGAAAATCATGGCCATCTTTCTTCCATACTTTCAGACTTAAATTATTCTGTATCATGTTTCATTACACTGAATAAACTATATTTTATGTTCCCAAGCAATTAACATTTGTCTACAGTACTTCACAGTTTTAGACAATTCTACAATAAACATTTTTGTGTGCACCTATTTGCCCCTAATGTATTATTCCTGTAATCAGTTCCACGACCAGAATATGGCGTTTTTCTTCGATATATATATTTTTTCCTTTTGAACATTTTTCACCTGAGAGGTGATCTCTAAATTCTAATGCTGAGTTGGTTAATGGAGGATTTAAAACTTTAAAAATTGACTAATCTAAATTAAGCTATGAATAAGCATGAGTGAGACTTCTAATCTGAAACTGTTGTCTCAATTAAATAAATTCTGTCAGAAAAAAAAATTATACAAGGTGTCAAAAGATGTTGGTGGTCGCAATCCCATTTCATATTATTCTGTGCCCTTGAGCAAGTTGTTTTTCTCTTTGTACCTTAGCTTACCATCTTTAAGGTAGCTCCAGTGATGTCTGCCCTACTCATTTCATAAAGAGATCGTAAACATTAGATAGGACAAATCTATGCATTTCTAAACAAGTTAAATTATTCTATAATATATCACTATTTTCTTCTTTGGAATAAAAGCTATCACAAACCTAGTTTAGTTCAGTCACTCAGCCATGTCCAACTCTTTGTGACCCCATGAACAGCAGCACGCCAGGCCTCCCTGTCCATCACCAACTCCCAGAGTCCACCCAAA
Organism: Oreotragus oreotragus; assembly: GCA_006410675.1. Lineage (NCBI taxonomy): Eukaryota > Metazoa > Chordata > Mammalia > Artiodactyla > Bovidae > Oreotragus > Oreotragus oreotragus. Next base: position 160,688 of record SJYX01011879.1, read on the forward strand.
TAGGAGATCCAACCAGTCCATCCTAAAGGAAATCAGGCCTGAATATTCATTGGAAGGACTGATGCTGAAGGTGAAGCACCAATACTTTGGCCACCTGATGCGAAGAACTGACTCACTAAAAAAGACCCTGATGCTGGAAAAGATTGAGGAGAATGGATGACAGAGGATGAGATGGTTGGATGGCATCATTGACTCCATGGACATGAGTTTGAGCAAGCTCTGGGACTTGGTGAGGGACAGGGAAGCCTGGTGTGCAGTTCCATGGGTTCACAAAGTCGGACATGACTGAGTGATGAACAAGAGCACAACAGTAAATATCATTATTAATTATTAAATGTACCAACCCGTTTTCAAAATTCAGAATCTGATACGATGAAAAGGATTTCAGGAATTTACATAGGTCACTCTACTTGCTTTGTTGTTTTTTATTTTTTAGGGGAAGGGAAAATTTCATAACATTTCTAAATTTCCAGAGGTTTAAAATTTACCATTCTTGGTGAAATCTGTAGGCCAGGAGCTATCACAAGTATCTATTCCATAGTCTTATTATTAGAGTGGTTTAGGAAGCTTCCTGTTCTCAACCTGTAGACTCTGGATACACTGCACAAGGAAGGATGTCTGTCATCAAGGGTATCAAAAAACGGAGTGCTTTTAAAAAAATGAAATACTCGCTAAACCATCATATTCGAAGTGGAAAAGAAAAGAGAAATAGCGTTTGAGTTGGTCTTTGTATGTATAGCATACATATTCACTTACTCCATTGTTGCCTGCTGCACACAGGTTCTCTAGTTGCAGAGAGTGGAAGCTGCTCGTGGCTGCGTGTGCAGGCCTCTGATTGTGATGGTTTCTCTTGCTTTGGAGCACAGGCTGTAGGCACAAGCGCCTCAGTAGTTGTGGCGCACAGTCTTGGTTGCTCTGAGGTATGCGGGATCCTCCTGAGCCAGGGATCAAACCCGTGCCCCCTGCATTGGTAGGAGAATTCTTAACCACTGGACCACCGGAGAAGTCCCTTGAATTGGTCTTAAGGGTCTTGTTTGCATGCCTCTCTTCCAAATCCCTACTTTTCTAATGGCTTCATCATTTTGGATGCTTTTCTCTGTGCCATTCATTTCTTTAAAATACACAGAGGCAAAATGTAGACAGCACTGTCATATAGATGCACATATAAAAGCAGTCCCTTAATTAATGATTCTCTTTGTACAGCTTAAAATGAGTTGCTATATAATATGTAAATGATGCCTTGGTTGAAATGGTGGAATACAGAAGGAAAAGGGTATTTGCTTGATTCACTGTCACCTTTTCAGGGATACTCAGATTTCTTAGATAACTAATCCAGGAATTTTCACTGGTACTAGAATTCATTAGATTTATGGGGAAAAGGTGAGGAAAAGATGCAATAATTTTTATATGCAGAAATGTCTTCCCATTTTAAAACATGTTTCTTGAAGAGTTTATAAATTAATCTGTTACTAAACTAGCCAACTAGGTTAGCTATTAAATTAATTAGGGTAAAGTTTTCCTTTACAGTGCTACATTAAGAAGACAAAAAAGTTTATTTTAAAAAGTCTCTTACTGAAAAAAATTTAGTTTATGACAAAGCAGTTAAGAACTAATGCTCACCTAAAGATAGCTTCTTTTTAAATAGTCAAGCAAAATAATTTATTACTTCTACTTTCTCAAATAAAATTCATATGAAATATTTATATTTGTAACTTATTTTATGAGTTACTATAAAATATTAGCACTTTTCATAAAAGATTTCAAATATTAAAGTCATATTATACTATTCCAGCAAATCTAGAAAGGCTTTACAGACTTTCTGCATTTAGAAGCCCTTTCACCTTTATTGTGCCATTGTGCTCAGTCATATCCAACTCTTGGCAACCCCATGGACTGTAGCCCACCAGACTCCTCTGTCTATGGAATTTTCCAGGCAAGAATACCAGAGTGAGTAGCCATTTCCTCCCCCCGGGGGTCTACTCAACACAGGGATCAAACCCGCATCTCCTTCAGCTCCTGCGATGGCAAGCAGATTCTTTACCACTGAGCCACTGGGAAGTGAAGTGATTGGAAACAGTCACTATGACGAAGGATTTTGTTTTTATCATCTGTTTTCATATAAAACATCTTTTTAAAAAGTTGTGCTACATATACACAATGGAATATTCAGTTTAGTTCAGTTCAGTCGCTCAGTCATGTCCGACTCTTTGCGACCCCATGAATCGCAGCACGCCGGGCCTCCCTGTCCATCACCAACTCCCGGAGTTCACTCAGACTCACATCCATCGAGTCCGTGATGCCATCCAGCCATCTCATCCTTGGTCGTCCCCTTCTCCTCCTGCCCCGAATCCCTCCCAGCATCAGAGTCTTTTCCAATGAGTCAACTCTTCGCATGAGGTGGCCAAAGTACTGGAGTTTCAGCTTTAGCATCATTCCTTCCAAAGAAATCCCAGGGCTGATCTCCTTCAGAATGGACTGGTTGGATCTCCTTGCAGTCCAAGGGACTCTCAAGAGTCTTCTCCAACACCACAGTTCAAAAGCATCAATTCTTTAGCGCTCAGCCTTCCTCACAGTCCAACTCTCACATCCATACAT
>SJYX01011879.1:164859-175914 GCA_006410675.1 Oreotragus oreotragus
CTAGGGTGGGTGGGATGGGAAGGGAGATGGGAGGCAGGTTCAAAAGGGAGGGTATATATGTATACCTATGGCTGATTCATGTTGAGGTTTGACAGGAAACAGCAAAATTCTGTAAAACAATTATCCTGCAATAAAAAATAAATTATTTTAAAAAAAGCAAAACATCTTTTCTAGTAGATACCTTGATCATATTCAGGTACTTTAATGTTAAGCATTATAATAGTGGGTTCTTATTCATGATCAGAAATTTATATTATTGACTTGTAATATCCAGGGGGATATGAAAATATACAAAAGAGATAAAGTTATGGAATGTTAGAAAAGAATGGTTTGATGTGTGAAAATATGTTACAAAAGATTATTTGACTACCTCCTTCGAGTCCTTGTTTCTTCATATCCTAAACTCTAGGCTTCTTCTTCTGCCTTCATTTTCTATCCTTCCTTGTATCATTGGCAGCAGATCTAAAACACCAATATTGCTTGTGTTAAACCCTGTACCAAAAACTAATTTGTTCCTTATTTGTATAATTATTTGCTTACAAGCTATTTCTTCTGTTAAGCCTTAAGCTTTTTGAGGAAGAGTTGTCATCTGTGTCTGAAATGTGTTAATTTCTTAATTAAATAAAATATTGCTTCATATATTCAGTCCATAATCATTTTATAGCCTTAAATGGTCAAGGCACTATACTAGAAACTTGAAATTTAAAAATTAAGTAAGATGTGGGATGGGAGGTGGGAGGGGGGTTCATGTTTGGGAGTTCGTGTAAAAAAATAAATAAATAAAANCATATATTCAGTCCATAATCATTTTATAGCCTTAAATGGTCAAGGCACTATACTAGAAACTTGAAATTTAAAAATTAAGTAAGATGTGGGATGGGAGGTGGGAGGGGGGTTCATGTTTGGGAGTTCGTGTAAAAAAATAAATAAATAAAAATTAAGTAGACATAATTCTGCCTTAGGAGCTAACAGTCTGGTTGGGGAGAGTGAGATATAAACAGATGTGATATAATAGAGCTATGCATAGAATTTTAACAAAAGTCAGTGGAAAGGGAATGAATTCAAATCTAAGCTTAGTGGAAGGTGTCAGGGAAGGCTTCTTGGGGTGGGGGTCCCTAAAGGATGATGCCTAAAGTCAAATCCTGAAGGCAACTAAGCAAATGAAGTTGTTGGAATGAAAGGGTACAAAAACAACATTCCTGGTAGGAAAAAACCACAAAATTCAGCCTTGATAAAGGCTATAAAACACAAGATGAGTTAGAATATACATGGACCTTTAAGCAGTTTGTGTTGAGAGTGAGCTTTAAGGTAAGAAATGACAAGAGAATTGTTTGAGGACATAAGAGGAGACCAATTCAAGGAAGTATTTATAGACCTTCTATGTTGGCTGAAAGTGTTAGTCACTCAGTCGTGTCCCACTCTTTGCCACCCCATGGACTATAGCCCACCAGTCTCCTTTGTCCATGGAATTCTCCAGGCAAGAATACTGGAGTGGGTAGCTATTCCCTTCTCCAGGGAATCTTCCTGACCCAAGGATCGAACCCAGGTCTCCTGCGTTACAGGCAGATTCTTTACCGTCTGAGCCACCAGGGAAGCCCCAAGCAACTAAGGCACTTCTTTCGAGCCAGAATCAAACCAGCAACCTAGGGATGTCCACATTCATGAAGTCTATAGGCCTCTGCTCTACCAGTTGAGCCATCAAAGGGTCCGCTATGCTGCAGGAACTGGAAAACCATTTAAGGGCTAAAAATCAGGGTTGAGGTCATACTGGCATTTAACCATCAATCCATTCATTCATTTATTGATTTCATCCATGTCAAGATATACTTTTCTTGTTTACTTTTGAACTGTTAATCCTTAACACACAGTATGTACCTAGTAAGTATTTTTTACCATTTAAGTACAACCAATGAATACTTATTGTGTACCTGTAATTAGTGCCTCTGGAAGCTGAGTAGAGAATTCATTTCTTTAGCAGAATACTGAAGCCTGGGAACCCGACTGGTAGGTTTTCCAGCAGTAAGAAATGAAAACCTAGGAGTTAAAAAAATAAAGTTTGTAAGTGATCAGCCATGAAGGATTAAAGGAAGGGAAAGATCTAGGATACTTCATACGTACAGCATAGGTAACTGGGTGTCACCAAAATTAATAAAAATACCGGGAGTAGAAGTAAGTCCTGCAAGATGGATGATTAATTAAATTAACTGTGAAGATTGAACTTCCTATGGGACAGATGGTGGGGGTCAAAGGAGTTGTCCAAAACAGTATGAGAAATATAGGCTAGAGTCATTGACTTAAAATAGTTTGTATAAGGTCCTTGGACCAAGAGATTGGATAAGATCATTCAGATGAAGGAAATCAAATGAGAAAAAGCACCAAGGATTAGACCGCAAGGAATATCAATATTTAAGGAAGGAGTGAAGGGAGGTAGAACAGCCTATTGCAGAAATAATAAAGTTGGCGTGAACAGTGTATGAGGAAAACCAGAAAAGCACATTATAAGAAAAGTCAGAGAGTGTAGTGTAGTTTGAGAAGGAGGGAGTCATTAAGAGTATCAGCTGTTACACAGCAGTGTTCATTGAAATTTGGCAAATCAAAGGTCATTATTTCCAGGAAAGTTTATGGATGGAGAATTAAATTGTGGTAGAAGGATTTAAGGTTATCACTGAAGACAAGTTTCCAGCATATATAAGCAAGTTAGATGAGAAGAAGGAAAGTAAATAAATGACTCCTTACTAAGGGATTTTGGAGTCTAGATAATTGGTTGTTTTTTAGGATAGGAGGTAATTGTGCATATGCTTAGGGACATGGAAATAGATTCTTCCCTTGGCATTTGAGGTGCTTCACAGACTCTAACCAACCTTCTGAATATTTCTTGATACTATATATCATAGGTTCAACTGCAGGCTAGTTCATAAAGGCATTCATTCATTTCTCTGATCCTTATTTTTAGGCTTAACCATTTATTCATTCAGCAAATATTTATCGAATATCTACTGTGCACTAAGCACTGCAGCTTTAGACTTCTCTCCTCTTCCCTAGTTATTTTTTATTCAAAGCCCAACTCAAGACCAGCCCCTCCTCTGATTCTTCCTTCAGTGATTTCAGCTCAAATAAATCCCTCTTTTCTGTGGTAGTTGCTGCCTTTCTTATTCATATAATTTTAATCTTGTGGCTTTGAGTCACTTCACTTTCCATATTAATGGCTTGTTTTGTAACTGAAAGGGTCTTGAAGGCAAGGAGAACTGGATCTTTTATTACTTTGTAACCTATTTGCAATATCTGACACATGCTAACTGAATGAACATTAAATGAATATATCTATTTTGAAAATTTAAATATATATTTGTATTATCCTCTATAAATGTGATACTTTTCTTACCACAATAGTAAGTACTTACTATCTGTGAGAGCCTGAACATTTATTTTTAATTTGTAGAATGAGAACAATAATCTACCTTACTGAATTGTTCCAAAGATTAAATGAGATTTTATGCACAGATCAGTAAATATATTCATTCATATATGGAGGGATTTATATGTGTATATTTGTATGTATATATATGTAAAATATTTTAACAGTGCCAAAAGTCAACAAATATTAGTTGCCCATATTTCAAATCAGTGGGAGCATAATGAATAATTCATAATTGATGCTGGAACAACTGATGTTGAAACACTTTGAGTAAAAAGGACTTTTTTCCTTAAACCACATCTGACAATAAAGTATAAGCCCAAGTACAATATTTTTCTCCCCCCTCCCCGTATCTCTTTTCTCCCATCAAACTGGCCATCAAATGTGTCTCCCCTATCCTATGTGTTCCTTCCTCTCTTTCTCTTATGATTAGTTTAGGCCATTATCATTTCCAGCTTGATTTACTGCAGTAGTTTTTAACATGCCTATTTGTCTCCAGCCTCTCCCTCTTCCAATCGATTCTATCCCTTGCCACAAAATTGATCTATCTAAAACACAAATCAGACTGTGTCACTTTCCTGCTTAAAACCTTTCGGCAACTTAAGGTTTCCTTCAAAGTAAAACATAAGACTCTGCAAGATGTGTTCTACCTGCTTCTTTAGCTGCAGAGCTTAAAATTCCCTTTCTGCATGAGACACACTGAGACTGTTGAAATACTCCTGGAAGTACAGGGGCTCACGGATAATGGCTATTGTTAACACGGTGCTATGGATAGCATGGGGCACTTTCCAAGCAGCAGGAACCCACAAGTTCATCTGTTGGCCCAGGAAATGAAAGAAAGCAACTTCCTTTGAAAACTCCATCCCTAGTGTCCTTTTAGAATTGAGGGCAAGAGGTGAAGGGGGAGACAGAGGATGAGATGGCTTCATGGCTTCACTGACTCAATGGACGTTCTTGTGCAGTTGCTCAGTCATGTCCAACTCTCTGCGACCCCGTGGACCGCATGCAGCACACCAAGCGTCCCCGTTCTTCACCGTCTCCTGGAGTTTGCTCAAACTCACGTCCGTTGAGTCAGTGACGCCTTCTAACCATCTCATCTTCTGTCGTCCCCATCTCCTCTTGCCGTCAGTCTTTCCCAGCATCAGGGTCTTTTCTAATGAGTCAGCTCTTTGCATCAGGTTTGATGGACATGAGTTTGAGCAATGTCAGGGAGAGAGTGAAGGAGAGGGAAGCCCGGTGTCCTGCAGTTCATAGGGTCACAAAGAGTCAGATACAACTTTGTGACTGAACAACAAGTGTCCTTTTTAACTTCATCCTATTTTACGCTCCTATAGAACTCCCTCCACTGGGAAGTTAGAGTGGTAGGAGTGGGGGCTTTTAAGTATTAATCTGAGAAGAGGATTAATAAGAGCAATCCTGGTTACACTAAGTGGTGGAGGCTTATTGTGTGACTTTTCAGAAGACATGGAAAGTAGGCAGTAAAATAGGATCTTGAGAGATAATTTGTGGTGAAGTGCCATTTTTTGAGATAGTTTAACAAATAACCTTCCTCAATGCTCTTTCCAGGTTAACCTACCCTACCTTCTTATTTTCTGGAAGTTTCCAGAGTGCCTTTTGCACTGCTCTACTTTTCTCATTGTATCCCTGCGTTGGTTTACATGTTCATTTCTGTAACTTTTTTAGGAACTCTTCTAGGGCAGGGATTGTGTGTGTGTGTGTTTGCATTTGTGTATACGTTTTAATTGTTATAATGCCACAGACTTTCCAGATCATTTATATTAGTTCAGTGGATGAAAGGGTTTGTGAAAGTGACCCTGAGCAAAAACATGCTTGCTTTTGACAATCTTGTTGTTGTTATCCAGTCACCAAGTAGTAGTCAACTTTTTTGTGACTGCACAGACTGTAGCCTGCCAGGCTTCTCTGTCCATGGGATTACCCAGACAAGGATTCTGAAGTGGGTTGCTGTTTCCATCTGCAAGGGATCTTCCCAATCCAGAAATCAAACCTGAGTCCACTTCATTGGCAGGTGGATTCTTTACCACTGAACCACCATGGAAGCCCTTTGACAGTCTTCCTAACCTAAGTAACCTTGTTGTTTTTCTTACTCTTTATATAGGAAAAAAAAAAAAAGAGTCTCTTCAGTAGTATCACTGGAAAGATCTATTTTCTAAATATTCATTACTTTTTAATACTTACATATATAATATGATTTCTGAGGGGTTATTGAGTTGTTTACTATTACATATATCATTTATATCAATAGATACTCTAAGCTAGATTGTATTTTGGAAACTGTTGATTAACATGCCTCAGTGTATTTTTCCACGTTTTGAAAAATTTTAGTTTTGAGCTAGAATTTTCCATACTTGGCTTAAAAGAAGACACAAGTTTGGAAAGGCTTAAGGAAAAACTGTTCAAATGGTTAAAAAACTAAGAAAGAGTAGAAGAAATTACTTTAGGTGAAAGTCAATTTGAATAACTTACACATGGTTAAACTTTAAAAGTCAGAATTTTCCATTATCCAATTTTTTACTAAGTAAGTATCTCATGAGGTATTTACAAAACAAACCAGTTGTAACATTTTTAGTGCAGTTTATAAAGAGATGGCATAAATAGATGACAGTATTTATTTCTGTAAAAGATATTTTTTCCCCAGCAGTTTCTGAATTTCTCTTTCCCCATTAAGAACTACTCTTGACCTTGTGTTGAAGTCTTATAGATTATGTGTCCATTTCAGAACACTGACACGTGCATATAATACATTTTGAACCTCCTTAATTGAGTTAAATTGTTATATTGGCCTTTTTCACATTTATGGCATTTGTATTTACTTTGTAACTGGGGCAGATTTCAATCAAACTAGTTCTTAGTTTTCGGTCTGAAACAGTGATAATAAAGTACATATGCTTCAAGTTATATATGTTAGTATGTTGAATGGAGATAGCTGCATTAATATGGTGGCTTAGACACAAACCTTTTGAAATTAGTTGACACCCTATTTTTGATCTTATGTTTATCTTGAAACTGTGTAAGGGCAACAGTACTCTTTTTAATTCTTGCTGCCAGTTTTTTTTTTTTTTTTTCCAGTTCACTTTAACATCAACTACATTGGTATGAAGTTGCTTATGGCAAACATATTGTTTAGTTTGCTAAGGCTGCCATAGTAAAATAAAGCAAATTGGTTGGTTTATACAACAGAAGTTTATTTTCTGACAGTTCTGAAAGCTCATAATGCAGGATCAAGTTATCAACAGTATGGATTTCATTCTGAGGCCTCTTTTCTTCATTTGTAGGAGGTTGTCTTCTCCCTCTATCTGCACATACTTGTCCTTCCTTCTGTGTTGCTCGAGTCCTGATCTCTTTCTATGAGGACACCAGTCATATTGGATTAGAGCCTACTCATATGACCTTGTTTTATCCTAATTACCTCTTAAAGGACATGTCTCCAAATACAGTTACATTCCGATATACTGAAGGTTAGGACTTTAACATATAAAGTTTGAGGGGACACAGTTCAGCTCATAACACACACATACGTTATTTAGCTTGCTTGTGTATATGTATGTTCATACATTAATACATGTATAATATGACATATGAATAACATTATAGTTATGTACATATGTATGTATATTCAAAAGAAAGATAGCCATATTCATTTTATTACTATATATTCATGGATGTAGGAAATGAAAATAATAAGATTCTAATATGCATGTTCATTTTTAAATGTTATGGAATAGTGTAGATTTTAACTAATGTGTTTAAATTAGCAGGCAATACTCAATTTGTTATTAAGAATTACATGCTAATAGTTGGAAAGTGCTCTAAACACCTATGTGGGTATTTGCAATCAACCCAAATTTATGAGTAAATCTGTATCCCTAGGTTAGAATTCAGAGTCATCTCTAAGATCTTCTGTTACTTAACTCCTTTAATTAAACTTGTTAAAACTTCATTTCATATCCATTGCCTTTTTGTAGCCAAATATCTTCCAGTCCGGATTATGAAAAGTTTCCCAGATCCCTGCTTTCTGTCTCTTTTCCTTTTATTCTATAAGCTATGAATTAAACTGGTTTTCTCTCCATTCCTTCAGCATATCACACCCATGCTATGATACATTTCACCCTTCCTAAAACATCTCCCCCCACACCTGCAAATCTTCAAGGCCACACTCACTCTTATTTTCACCTTTTTTTCTTTAAATATTGAAACCTAGAATTAGTTGTCCCTTAAGTCCTATAGCACTGATGGTCAACTCAAATTCTTTTCTAAGAGAGACTTATAGTAACTAGATAGAGACAAATACTGTTTGTCTTGTTATTTTTGTCTCCCATAAAAAACAGCAGAGTTGTAGTCATGTGGTAGAAGATGTAAGTGCTTATTAATTGATTTTCAACAAGTAAATTATATAAAATGAACTATCACTCTGAAGAGCACCATAGCCTCTAAACTTTTGCTGTCATTACATTAAATAAGTAATATAAGTGAATGGTATAATTTTAAGTATTTAAATATTCTAATAGTCATAATATTTGCTGTTTGCTAGTTTAAATAAATGCAGATGCAAATATCTAAACTTCCTTTATAAAATCAGATATAGTATCTTCTGGATTAAATATTTAAAATTCCAAATGATAAGTAAAGCCTTGTCAGGTAACATCAGTTGTCCTTTTTCCTATATCACCATTTTCTTTTCTATGTACAATTTTTCTTATTAGTATATTAGTACCATTTTTACAAATGGATACCTTTCTAGTAAAATTTTCCTTATCACACGTCCTCCAGTACCTATTACAAAGTATGTCACTGAAATTGTCTTGTTTTAGCACTTCTGCAGTGCATACAAATAGTCTGGAAATCTTGCTAAAATTTAATTCTAATTCAGAAGGTTTATGCTTGCCACTTTAATAAATTCTCCCAAAGCTTAGTGGCTTAAAATAAACAATTGTTTGAACACAGCCATGTTCCAACTGAGTCTTTCACATCCTTTCAAATCAAGGTGTTGGCCTGGGCTGCAGTCATCTCTAGGCTTGATCTGGGGAGAAATCCACTTTCAAGCTCCCTCCCTTGGTTGTTGTTAGGCCACCTCCTTTGCTTGCTGTTGGCTGGAAGACCTCAGTCCTTTGCAATGTGGTCCTCTCTATAGGACAGCTCCCAATATAGCTGCTTGCTGAGAAAAAGGGTGATGGGGGAGCAAGCAAGACTGAGCCAGGGTTTTTTTGTAACCTAGTATCAAAAGTAATATCACATCACTTCTGTGTATTCTGTTCATTAGAAGGTAGTTACTAGGCCTAGGCCATAAGGGGAGGGAATTGCACAAGGACATAAATACCAGGAAGTAAGAGTCACTGGGGCTTCCATCTTAGAGGCTGCCTGCCACCTTAGATTTGGAGTACAGCCTGAAATTATTCTGGGCTTCCCCGGTGGCTCAGTGGTAAAGAATCCGCTGTCTGTGCAGGAGTCACAGGAGACTCAGGTTCAGTCCCTGGGTTGGAAAGATCCCCTGGAAGAGAGCATGGAGAATCCCATAGAAGACGAGCCTGGTGCTCTACAGTCTATAAGGTTGCAAAGAGTCAGCCATGACTGAGCAACACAGCATGCACATGCATTAAAATTCTGCTAACAAACTCCTTGGTGATGCCAGTGCTGCTTTTGAGAACTTCACTTTTAAAGCAAGGATCTACATTTATTATATTCAGTTCCTATCTTATATTCACTCTCTACGGATCACACTCACTCCAATTAGGCTTTCCTGACCCTTGCTCCGTTGAAATTGCCCTTGTAGAGTTCTCCAGTGACTTCTATATCACCAAGTCCAACATTTGAAAAAACTGATTATTCTTCCTGAAAATCTTGCTTTACTTGGCTTCTAAAACACCAACTTTACATCTCTCCTCTGTTTTTCTGCTAGATACCTATCTTCCTAACTATAAATGTTAAGATATCCCATAATCCAATCTTTGGATTTTTTTTTTTAATCTATAGTTAACACTTGACTGGTTATAGCTTAAATTCAAGATATATGCTGACCACTTTCAAATTTCTGTGTCCTCTGTGTATTACTCCTCGAAAACCCTAACATGTTTATCTAGTTCCTCATTGAACACCTCTACATGGAGACTGATAGTTATTTCAGGCATGAAATGTCCAAAATAGAACTCTTTATTCTTTGCCCTTCATTTTCCTCACAGATAGCCCCAACCTGGCAGTTTTGTTTATCATCTGTGTTTGCAAATCCAACAAATAGTTCCACTTCCTAATCAACTGTCCAGTGAAAAACCTGGGAAGAATCTTTGAGTCTTTTCTAACTCTGATATGTAAACAATCCTTAAGTCTTGTCAGTTTTGCTTAAGTACAGCTTGACCTTCTCCAGCATTCTTTATTCCAACATCACCACCCTAATCTGAACCATCATCATATATTATACAGAGTTCTGCATGTTTTTATTATTGATGATAGCTTCGAACCTCTAGCCCAAGGGGTTTTACTCAACCCATCTTTTTTCCATGTTCATAGTTTCTTTTTCCCAGTAGGACAAAATTTAGATTCTTTATGTTGTTCAGTTCAATTCAGTTCTGTCCCTCAGTTGTGTCTGACTCTTTGTGACCCCATGAATTGCAGCCACCTCCCACCCCACATCATCCCTCCGGATCATCTCCCTGCCCATCACCAACTCCTGGAGTTCACTCAAACTCACGTCCACCGGTCCATGATGCCATCCAGCCATCTCATCCTCTGTCGTCCCCTTCTCCTCCTGCCCCAAATCCTTCCCAGCATCAGAGTCTTTTCCAATAAGTCAGCTCTTCACATGAGGTGCCCAAAGTACTGGAGTTTCAACTTTAGCATCATTCCTTCCAGAGAACACCCAGGACTGATCTCCTCTAGGATGGACTGGCTGGATCTCCTTGCAGTCCAAGGGACTTTCAAGAGTCTTCTCCAACACCACAGTTCAAAAGCATCAATTCTTCGGCTCTCAGCCTTCTTCACAATCCAACTCTCACATCCACACATGACTACAGGAAAAACCATAGCCTTGGCTAGACGGACCTTTGTTGGCAAAGTAACGTCTCTGCTTTTGAATATGCTATCTAGGTTGGTCATAACTTTGCTTCCAAAGAGTAAGTGTCTTTTAATTTTATGGCTGTATTCACCATCTGCAGTGATTTTAGAGACCAAAAAAATAAAGTCTGACATTGTTTCCCCATCTATTTCCCATGAAGTGATGGGACCGGATGCCATGATCTTCATTTTCTGAATGTTGAGCTTTAAGCCAACTTTTTCACTCTCCTTTTTCACTTTCATCAAGAGACTCTTTAGTCCTTCTTCACTTTCTGCCATAAGGGTGGTGTCATCTGCACATCTGAGGTTATTGATATTTCTCACGGCAATATTGATTCCAGCCTGTGATTCAAACAGTCCAGCGTTTCTCATGATGTACTCTGCATATAAGTTAAATAGGGTGACAATATACAGCCTTGACATACTCCTTTTCCTATTTGGAACCAGTCTGTTGTTCCATGTCCAGTTCTAACTGTTCCTTCCTGACCTGCATACAGATTTCTCAAGAGGCAGGTCAGGTGGTCTGGTATTCCCATTTCTTTCAGAATTTTCCAGTTTATTGTGATCTACACAGTCAC
>SJYX01011879.1:176476-190849 GCA_006410675.1 Oreotragus oreotragus
TTAGTATACTGTATTGGTGTTTTTCTTTCTGGCTTACTTCACTCTGTATAATCGGTTCCAGTTTCATCCATCTTATTAGAACTGATTCAAATGTATTCTTTTTAATGGCTGAGTAATACTCCATTGTGTATATGTACCACAGCTTTCTTATCCATTCATCTGCTGATGGACATCTAGGTTGTTTCCATGTCCTGGCTGTTATAAACAGTGCTGTGATGAACATTGGGGTTCTTTCTATTCTGGTTTCCTTGGAGAAAAGGGAACCCTTTTACACTGTTGGTGGGAATGCAAACTAGTACAGCCACTATGGAGAACAGTGTGGAGATTCCTTAAGAAATTGCAAATAGAACTGCCTTATGACCCAACAATCCCACTGCTGGGCATACACACCGAGGAAACTAGAGTAGTGATGCTTTCTAAGGCCCACTTGACTTCACATTCCAGGATGTCTGGCTCTAGGTGAGTGATCATACCATCGTGATTATCTTGGTTGTGATGATCTTTTTTGTACAGTTCTTCTGTGTGAATGTTTATATTGTACATAAAGTCATACACAATCTGGCCTCTGATTCCCTCTCCAGTCCCATTTATCTCGACTTCCCTGCCTGTACTCTATACTTAAGCAGTTCAGGAACATAGCTATGATGTAACACTCCCATTTGACCTTGAGTCTTAATGAAAATTATTTTCCTTCCTGAAATGCTTCCCTTCTTTGCCTGGCTTGCTTTCACTTAATTCATGTTTCAGCTTAAATATGACTTCATCCTAGAGGGTGTCTTTGACCTTTTAGCCTGGGCTTGAGGTACCCACAGTACAGTCCATAGCATTGTATACATAACTTTTACTTTATTTTATACTAATTGAGTTATTCTTTGTCTTTTTCTCCCATTAAGCTGCAAAACCACATCAGGGGAAATAAATTCAGGTATTTTGAAGCCTGAAACATGTAATTTGGAGGACTGCATTTAAAAATAAAAATATAGAAATTACACACATATATATATTTATATATATGATCTACATTATGGGCTTCCCTGGTGGCTCAGTGGTAAAGAATCAGCCCACAGTCGCTGGGTAGGGAAGATCCCCTGGAGAAAGGCACAACAGTCCTCTCTAGAATTCTCACCTGGAGACTCCCTTGGACAGAGGAGCCTGGAAGGCTGCAGTCCCTGGAGTTGCAAAGAGTCAGACATGACTGAAGTGACTGAGCACACTCACATGATCTACATTATATACATATATATACACAAAGTAAAGAAAAAATATTTATTTATAAAAAGGATCACAACAAAGTAAAAAATTAAGGAAGCTGGCAGATATAAAAACATATGACCCTGTGAACACACTCCTAGGAGCCCTTTCCAGAACCCAAAGCTTAAGCTTCATTAAATTTCCAGTAAATACACCTCTTGACATGAGTCTTCTTGAAAGCTCCATTTCTAGTGTCAATAGCAGTGTTTAACACAAATCAGGTACTCAATAAATATTTTTGAATGAATTATTAACTGAGTTATTTGCAGTTATATTTCTATACATTTGACATTCAACATGTTTTTCACAAATTATAGTCTACAAAAAGTTTTATATATTAGAAAATTGTTCTTACAGTTATTATTTTCCATTTTGCTACAGTTGCATTTCTAATGACTAATAATGTACATATCTGTTAGCATATCACCGGGCTTTGTGCAGATATCCGTTGTACCTCTTTATTGAGTGGAAAAGAAATTTTATTTGCATCAAAAAGTCTCCTATAATGTTTGTATATATGTATAGATGTTTGTGTATGTCTGTGTTTTTATAGACCATCTGTATTAAAACTTTAATTTTTAATTGCTTAAATTTTTTAGTGTTATAGGTATTCCCATAAACAGAAAGCCTTTGGGGAAAACCACCTATATTCTTTTTCTTACAGTATATTTTTTAAACATTTGTCTCTGGAAATAAAGATAACTAGTACTTTACATAACTTTTTAAAATGCATCAGATTTTTTCTTTATAATGAGTTTGTCCATGGAACATTATTTAAAAGGTTATTTGAATCAAGAGAGTAACATAGCATTCAAAAGATAAGCTGCTTGGCCTAAATATTGAGAGTTTAGTTTGTTAAAGTAAAATTAAGTTTAGTTAAATTCTTTTTATAATAACATTTTAAATTTGCTGAGGACTTGGTGTGCTCATATCAAGATTATCAGGTGTGATATGTGTGTGTGTGTGTGTGTGTGTGTGTGTGCATGTGTTATAAAGTGCAGCCCTCTGATCAATGCGCACTTTTTCCTCCCATTTTCCTAAATACATCATGAAAAAAGGATGAGGTTTCCGCCTTAATTGCTTGTGCCTTTTATTCACATTCCTCTCTCAGCCAGAATTGTGAAAAGAGTGTTAGTAAAAAGCTGCACAATAGAGCTTTTCATTAGGCCTAGGCAAGGCACACAAAAGAAGGCTTTTGGAAAGAGTGAATGCATGAGTTTAATTTGCAGGTGGAGAGTAGATAAAAGGTGCTGACGCCTCTATTATTCTCTTACGTAGGTGACCCTTACCCTGTACAGCTGATCCCAACTACCATGGCAGCTGCTGCCGCGGCAACACCAGGCTTAGGCCCACTCCAACTGCAGGTAAGTCAGGAGACAATACACCGGAGACAAAGGTTAAGTAAATATCGAAAACAGCTATTATCCTGTTAACGCAGAATATAACTGACTACGGATATTTGCCTCACACTTTTTTGATTTTGAATTTATGTGTACTGATTCTCCACCCAAAGTTGGTTTTTTTTGATTTTTAGTCTTGTTTTCTGTATTAAAGATAACTTGTAATTTTTTTATTGCCTGGTATGATTTAACAAAATGAGCTGTAGTTTTACTTTGATTACTTTATGTCATGATTTCATCACAGAATGGTTTTCATCGAGATAAAAAGAAGGCAAAAGCTACAAAAGATATTCAGATACTTATGGATCAAGACAGCTTAACAAAAATTACATTTAAAATTGTTCAGGATGCTCAGTATTTTTGAAGCACTCTGTAGATCTCTTTATTTTCCTGCTAATGCCAGCTCAGTTGGATAAGCAAGAATAAGTAGACCAAATAAGTAGATGGCTAAATGAACACAACTTTATCCCAACATCCCCTTTTTTTGGCCCAGCAGAAGCTATATTCCCATATATCCTTGAATGTCAGTGATAACTCTATCAGATGCCCAAGTGATTTTAGAAATTTTGTCTCTAGAGTTGGAAAGAATACCAATTAAATTCTATTAAAGGTATCTTTCATTAACTGTTTAAATCTTTCAGTCAGCATCCTCCCACCCTCGTTTCTGTTGTTTGGGACTTTATAGTTACACAGTTAATGGGAATAACAAATCATCTAATACTAGGATTAATCTCCCCTTGTGAGAAGTGTTATATTTTCCTTTGCCTGAAAGACACAGTATGCTGGTAAAGTCAAGCATGAAGCACTCATGCTTTACAAAATTAAGTTGTATTCATGAAAGTGCATTGTCATGATAGATGACCTTAGCCTATAAGGAAAATACAGTTTAAATTGTGGCATCAAAAGACAGATGCATCTGGTCAGCACAGGGAATTGTCAGAAGACGTGGTGGGTTTCTGAGAAACTGGTTGAGTCTCACAGGAGGGGAACACAGGAGGAGCTGAGACATACTGTGTTCTACAGAGGTTAATAACAGTCATTCCTATTCTACCTTTTCTCCAAAAAACACTGCAGTGTGAGTTTCTGTTTCTTTGAGCTGGAAATAACTTTAGGAAGTGTTGGAACCATGGGGACAGTAAAAGTAACAACATTTGTTATCCTTGAAATCTGAAAAATAACTACAGTACAGAGAAGTGGCTATAATAGGTAAAACTAAAAAGAGTAGTGGGATTAAAGGAAGAGGGAAGAATATCCAGCAATAGATTTGAATGTGGAAAATAGGAGTTTTAGAGATCTAGGCTGTCAGTTTTCAAAACAAATTAGACATTCTCATTTCCTTTCACCATTGGATCAGTGATGAGAGGGAACACTGGCAAGCTGGAGGTATCGCCTATGTTTCATTGTTATATGCCAGTAGAAACCGGCTTTGCTAGGTAGCAGTCCGAACTTACACTTTTCTAAAAAGAATAGTATTAGAATATTTTTACACAAATTAAGTTTTATTTCTGCCCTTATGATATGATATCAGATTCCCTTAAAATGTAAGTATATGAAAACTGTGTTTATCACAAAACAAGAAAAAAGACACCAAACATATTTGCTTTTGCTTCAACTATGGTGAAGAATCTGCCTGCCGATGCAGGAGATGCAAGAGATGTAGGTTCAATCTCTAGGTTAGGAAGATCCCCCGGAGGAGGAAATGGCAACCCACCCTAGTTTTTTTGCCTGGAGAATTCCACGGACAGAGAAGCCTGGCGGTCGACAGTCTGTGGTCACGAAGAGTCAGACATGACTGAGCACAGCACAGGGCAGGGGAACTATAATTTGTTCTATAAAGGGATAAAGAGATTTTATGTAAGGTGGCTTTATACGCATTAAAATATATGAATTTTAGTTAGGAACTCAGTTTGGGCTTCCCAGGTGGCCCTAGTGGCTAAGAATCCACCTGTCAATGCAGGAGACGGAAGAAACTCAGTTAGATCCCTGTGTTGAGAAGACCACCTAGAAGAGGAAAAGGCAACCCACTCCAGTATTCTTGCCTGGAAAATTCTGTGGGCAGAGGAACCTGAAGGGCTACAGACCATGGGGTAGCAAAGAGTTGGACATACCTGAGTGACTGAGCACATACAAACCAACACTGTGGAACAAGAAGAAAGTTAATAATCTTACCTTTTCATGATAAGCCGTTGACTTCTGTCAAAACACCAATACACACACACACATATATCTTTTTGCCTGTGATTAAAAAGAAGTACTCAAATCCAAATACATATTTCAAGCACATGTCATAGCAGAGAGTCTGGCTTTTCTTTGAAGTGGATACTCTCACCTTTGCTCAGGTGCCTACACCAGCCTACTTTTCTACTCCTGTTCCTAACACTATATTCACAGATCCGTAACTTCAGCATTCCCCAGAGCTGCGAAGGAGACCTGCATACTCTTCCTTCCCTTGCATTAAAACAGCATCCAAATTCTTTTCTTCTCCACAGACCTTCCCAGACTGGGCAGGGAAAAGCTCCCTACAATGTCCAGGCAGTCTTCTCTTAGCCCTAACCCAACGTTCATTCCAGTCTTGTGAACCTACTTCTGTGAAGCTTCATCTCAATGGAGTATAATATATGAGCCAATTTTAATTTTCTCCAAACTCTGCTTTTAATTATACTGATAAATCTCCATTTTTCCATCACTTAATGGTACCTGGAGTAGACTTCATCACTTTTGGTCCCTTTCAGTAACTAAGATTATCTTTCTTTTATGGAAATTCAGTCCCATGTTCTTATGCTAGGTTCCCTGGTAAGGCTTTCATACAAAGATTAACTCATTAATTCTTATTGCAAACACTGTGTATTATGTCTTAATAACTCCATTTGACAAGAAAACTGGGTCACAGAGTCCAATATCCATGGTTTTAAAATAATTTTATGTGTTTTTCCAAATACAGGAGATTTTATTTTAAACTTTAGAGATGTTGCCCTTCTTTAGACATTTGCTTATAACTCAGTAACTTGGTAATAAAATTATGACAGTAAGGCTGATTAATTGGTACTCATACAAACCCTATATATGCATTGCAATACTGAAGGAAATAGGATTCATAATGACAGCTGTCTACTTCAGACTCTGAATTTTCTATTTCAGAATTCTTTACACAGATATGTGTTGATTCAAGCTTCTCTTTTTGAACATCTAGATCTAAGAAAGGACCCTACAAATGTATTTCTACTCACAGTTGACACTGTTTACCTACCATTCATTCTCCTTTGAAATTTTCTTTTGTGCATAATTGTTCACACTTGGAAAATAATAAGTAAAACCAATAGCCAAGACCTTTATTAAAGAAGAAATAATGTCAAGTACAATAGTCTTAAAAGACAAGAAAAATGATATGTTTTAAATTAGACCACTACTTATTACTTAGATATCACTTCATGTTCCTAGATAAAATAAGAAAATATTTTGCACGCAGTAAGAAATACTTTGGGATTCCGTGGTGGCTTGGATGGTAAATAGCCTTTCCTGAGTTTCAGATCCATATATCCAACTGTTTGTTGGCAACTAAGAGGAAGCACAGATATTTACACGCACAATAAACCGACTACAAAATGGACTGGACCACTTATCTCCCTTGCCCCCTGACCTGCTCATTCTTTGATCTTAGCAAATGACTCCATTCCATCTGTTTCTTAACCCTGGAAAGCATGAGCACCATCTTTAACTTTTCTTCCTTCTTCCTCTGGACCTATACATTCATTATCTTTCTATTCATTCCACCTGCTAAATACATCAATCATCTGTTTTGGGTTTTTTGTGGGTTTTTTTTGCATATTAACTGTCACTCTGTGAATCTTGCTACCCTCATAGCTTGCATAATTAACCCTAGTACCCCTGGACTGAAGCGACTTAGCGGCAGCAGCAGCAGCAGCAGCAGCAGCCCCTGAACTGGCCTTTCAGTCCTCATCTTGCCCTCTTCAACACACTGTCTCCTGTATACTTTTGTCAGAATGATCTTTATGATTCTGATCATGGCCTTCTCCTACTTAAATACCATAAATTACATGGTGTCTTCAAGTTCTCTCTCCCTTCTGAATCTTTACATGTGGTATTTTTCTCTCTGGGGAACCCTATCACCCACCTTTTTTTACCAAGCCAACTCCTACTTATCCCTGAGATTGCAAATGAAAACCTCACTTTTTCAGGGAAGTCATCATGGTCTTCAGGTCTGGATTAATGTAGCTTTTATGTATGCCTAGAGTACACTGTATTTTCCCTCTCATGGCACTTGTGGAAAATGTTCTAAATCCTACTTTTTGGCTTCTACCAGATGGCATAATCTATGAAGTGATTGACTCACACATCATTTGCACTTAACCATGTACTTGAAGTATTTAAGAGACTTAATAAGTATTTAAGAAACTAAAGGATGAAGAATTAATCTTAACATTACACTTAAATTATGTATCGTTAACTCGCTACTCTTCTTTATAATAGTGGATTTAAGCTGAATATTAATGATTAATTTCCCATATAAATTAATATTCATCTTTGTGGAAACTCGACATGCCTAGTACCTTGTTTGGCACTGCACTGTTTAAAAATTACATTTATAATAGTTCTGCTCTACACTGCCTTATTCCTTGTGCTCCAGCTAACTAGATCCTTTGCTGTCCCTTGACTTGCCAAGGTATGCTCTCACTTTAGAGTTTTACATTACCTGTCCCCCCGCCTGGAAGGCTAATTCACTTCGTTCAGGAATTTTCTCTAATGTTCCCTCTAGTAGTCTTGGTCTAAGTAACCTCTTAAAATCATAAAATAACTCTCCCAGAGATACCACACTTCTGTTTCCCTTATTCTGCTTTTTTTTCTAAAGCACTAGCCATCTTCAAGCATACGATATAACTTGCATAGTATGTTCCTTTCTTATTATCTGCCTGTTTCAAATAATGGAGGGAATGTCACTTTGTTGTTGAACAATAATGTATCTCAAGTGCTTGGGAAAATGCCTAGAAAGTAGGTGGTATTGAGTACATAGTAATCAAATGAAGAAACTACCATGAGCTAATGGTCATCATCATTTTTAATAAGATAACAAAGCAGGCTATGTTTAATTTCTGGAATAATGATATTAATTTAGATACCATGGAACAGTATGTTTTCTCAACCCTTAGTAAAAGATTCTTAGTATATGAGAAAGCCGTAGCTCTGTCTCTTCTGTTCCTTCCTCCTTTTATCTTATTTATAAACATGGGCTGCTGAAGAATGTGTTTTAGCATTTATTACAGTTTATATAATTCATTTACGTCATAATTTGTGAGAAAAAAACCAAACATTTCAACATTAGTTTATTTCTACGTTGTTTGTTAACATGTATACAGACGTACGTAAGAATATGAATTGCTAGAGGTGCGTTTGACTCAGTAGGACTCACTGTGACGATACAACACTAAAGGGAATGATTTCCAAATAGTGAAGAGATGTATTATCCAAATACTAACTAGCCAGTTAGCAATCTCATATACGCTTTACTCCATTCTCGTTTTTCTTCCTCTTCTCGTTTTTCCTTTCCCCTTCTCCTTCAAACTGCTTATTTTTCTTCCAAGAGCTAAGGATGCCTTTTGATATTTGTTCTCCTAATATTGTCTTTTTTAAAGGAGGGATATTAACTTACAGAGAAAACTAATCTATCTTCATTTCTACATTAAGAAGTGAGTATAATTATATAAGAAAATAAACCTACATTTTGAATCTTTTAGACATTTGTGACTAGATAAAATCAGTTAAGCAAATTGTCTATAATTAATGAAAGCAGATGATGGCAATAGTCCATGTAACATTTATTTCTCATATTTATTGTCATTAATTTGCATTTTACTTAATGGGCATCATGAACTTTTTAATAAATAGTAAGAATTGTAGTGTAGTAGCCTATTTCTGTTTTTTAAACTAGGTTTTTAAGATTGGAAATTAGAAGGAAATATTTATCCACTTATTTCTCACTTTATAAATACCATATTTGTGTTGGCCAAGATGGTTGCCACCTGTTCTACCTATAGGAAGCCAAAAATGTCGACTCCAACCAGTGATTAATAATCCTAAGCAGGGGAAAAAAAGGTTGAAATTCTTTTTGGATGTACATATTCTACTCAACTGAACAAGCAGCATTCATTCCAGAAATTTTATTAAATTAATTTACCTTTTACTGATTTTAGGAGGATAATTTTTAAAGTGCAATATAATATTTTTGGAATAAAGACTCAAACTTGCAAGTTGTCATAAATGAAATCCCATAGAGCTACAGTTCCAGCAACTCCTAATATCAGTAGCATGCATCCTCCAAGATACAGAAAATGATAGATGACATGTGATCGGAGGAGAGAATGAATTATATAGAATATCAACTAAAATCAATCTTTTTTCCTAGCTATCAAAGGTACATGGTAGTCATGGCAGAAATGGGTTCAGTTTCTCTCTGGCCAAAAGTAGCAACAAGATAGATGTGGATGAAAAAATGAAGTTCATCTTTTTATCAACCTCCTGCCAGTCTCTGAAGGAGGTCAATAATTATGACAGGACACAGACAAATGCTTCATATTTCCCAGAGCGCTATAGTGACTGAGCATGTCTTCATGTGTCTGACCAAAGAAACCCCCAGAAAATCAATAAGGAAGAAATAACCATATGGAGAGGTCTAGACATGAGGCTTTTTACCTTCTTATTGAAGGAATTGCTTACAAGATTAATTCTTGTAAAGTACCCATCTTTATCTGCCTAGACGCTCTACTATTCAGTTTATTTCTCAGGTCACCATCATTTCCATACAAGGTGGAAAATGATCAACTGCTCTTCATTTCAGTCGCAACCCTGGTGTGTTGTTTGCTGTTGGACTTCTGTCTGCATGAGTGAGTTTTCTTGCAGGTTAAAAGAATGAATTCCCTCCTTTCCTCTCCCTTCGACCCTGAGCCTGCAGGGCAGACAGACAGAAGCACACATATGATTAATACAGCACAGCTGCAAGTGTGAGTCATTTGCATATGTATTAATAGAGGCAAAAAAAAAAAAACCCAACAACAATTAAATTATATACAGAGACATTCTGCATACTAAAGAACTTATGTAAATAGGCCTGAAAAAGTGCAGCCAGCATTTCCCCTGACTTCTCCAAGCCCATATGGGCTAGAGTCAGAACCCAGCAGTGTTCAAGAATCTCCTTTAAGGAAAAACCTGGTAGGAGCTGCATCCATAGTTATTACCACCCCTAGGGTTCCCGGGAGCTGTTTGACATTTGCACAATGGAGACAATACTGGCAGTGTCTTTTCCACACTATTCCTGTATTGCCTTGTTTCCAGCAGTTTCATGGTGTCTCATTACATGCCAGCAGAAACATCAGTACACATGCGCTTTTCCACACTATTCCATTTTTATTGTAATGACCAATTAAATGGTAAACTTTAAAATTGTATTTGAAGTTCTCCCATTGACTATACTTCAGTAATATAAACGATTTCTCAATGCCAGGTTTCCCACACAAGTTCATGCCCATTCCTCGATGGCATTCTGTGTTCCCTTAATCACAACATGGTTAGGTTACTCTCAAATGTTTCTAAGCTAGTTACCATATATAAAAGGATTGCTAGGCTCAAGGCCAACAGTAGATGCAATCCTGGGAACAACACCAGTTTGTTGTAATTTTGAAAGTGTACAGGTTTTTTGTTTTATCAAGAAAAACAGAAATACCCAATTCTCTAGTTTTGGTTATATATAAGAAGGAAGAGAAACTAAAATTCTTCAGATTCACAGATTGTATTCATATTAGAAATCAGGTCCTTAAACATAATTGTCAGTTTAGATTATGTTACTTTAATTTATTCAAGGAATGTCTTATGAAGACAAATTCAACCTTAGAAGTAAAATTCTACATAAGTAAAAGTTATTGGTTGGATGGCATCACCAACTTGATGAACATGAGTTTGAGCAAGCTCCGTGAGTTGGTACTGGACAGGGAAGCTTGGTGTGCTGCAGTCCATGGGGTCACAGAGAGTCGGACATGACTGAGTGAACTGAACTGAAAACTTATTGCTTAATAGAAACGATAAGAATCTTGAGCCTAAGGCACCCAAACGAAGAGAAATGCTCCTTAAGAGAAACAAACCTTGGTTTTGGTACCAGAAAATTGCTGAACATTATCCACAAATATTATTATTTGGATGATTAAATCTCAAAGCATGCACCTGGAATATGTACATTATATTGCATATAACAGGTAAACATAGGGCAGAAGTCTTCATAGTTAATTAATTATATACAGGAGAGCTTAGTCTCTTAGCAGGCAAAGAAAAACTTAGTCTCTCGGCAGGCAATAATTAGAGGAAAAATAACATAGACTAAAGCAAAAAAAATTATTATATTAAGGCATTGTCTTTAGATTAATATTTTGAGTCACTGTTACTTAATGAGAGGCAGTGTAATATAATGGTTAAAAGTGTGGTTAAAATGGTTAAAAACCACAGCCATCTGTGCCTTAAATCATGGTTCTGCTATGTACTGCCTCTGTGATTCTGGGCAAGTTACCTAACCTCTCCATGTTTTAGTTTTCTTGTCTGTAAACTGTGGATATAAATGATATGTTATTGTGAGGATTAAATGACATAATATACATAAAGTCCTTAGGGCAATAATAGAATTAATTATAATTTATCATATACTGTGTCCTAAGGAATAATAAATGCTTGGTATTGTTAGTTGATTGGTCTTCCCAGGTGGCACAGTGGTAAAGAATCCTGAGTGCACACACGCAGTATTAGTTGATTAATATTATTAGCTGATATTAAACTAATTTTTATGGCTTAAAAAAGGCAGCCTTGCAAATGAAGACTGGGCACACTTTAACATTTTTTTAAATTTACTTTTGTATGCGCTGAGTCTTCGTTGCTGCATGCTGTCTTTCTCTAGTTGCAGCAAGTAGGGGCCACTCTGTTTCTCACTGAAGTGGGTTCTCCTGTTGCAGAGTACAGGCTCTGGGGCATATGGGCTCACTAGTTTTGGCACTTGGGCTGAGTTACTCTGCCACGTGTGGAATCTTCCCAGACCAGAGATCAAACCCATGTTTCCTGCATTGGCAGGTGAATTCTTAACCTGTACCACCAGGGAAGTCCAGCATACTTTTCTTATGTAGATTTATTGTGCAGTTCAGCCTCTAAAGCAAGTTAGTAAAATTGAAACACATTGTCTTATTTACAAGGAAATGATTTCTGTCCCCTGTGTGGTATAATTTTAAGGCCCATCACAAGAATCTATAGGAAGCAATGAGTTTAATTATTCAAAAAAAAAGCTGAGTAGTTACTTGGAGTATAGATCTGTGGTCTGCTATTGCTCATTCTTTATCTCAATATTTGTATCTATAAAATGACAATAATGCCTCCTGTCAATCCTGTTTTTCCATGCATGTAATGCAAATGAATTGTCTCTGTGAGCTGCCAGCAACTATTCTAAATAAATGGCTTATAAAATTTAAAATAAGTTATTTACAAGGATGCTTTTAATGTAATAATTTATTTTAAAATAAATGATATAAAATTTGTTCTGGTATAACTCTTCAGAGCATACACTTCTTGAAATATATTAATAGATATTTTCTAAAATATCTATCTCTTATTCTGTCCCCTCAATGTAGGGCTAAACTGTTTCTCAGGGTTTCCCAGGGAGCTCAGTGGTAAAGACTCCATCTGTCAATGCAGGAGATATGAGTTCGATCCCTGGATCGGGAAGATACCCTGGAGAAGGCAGTGGCAGCCCACTCCAGTGTTCTTGCCTGGAAAGTCCAATGGATGGGGAGGCCTAGCTCTCTAGGCCATGGGGTCGCAAAGAGTCAGACATGACTGAGCAAACACACACACACACACACAAACTTCTCATTAGTTTCTTTAAGGAACTAGTTCCTGTGTTTTCAAACTTGAATGTGGAAGCAAATTATTTCATAAACCCCACAGTATCCTGTAAATTTTATTTACTCAGCAAATATTTATTCTTTGTACGTGACTTAGCTAAGCATCATACAGAATGCAAAGATAAATTAGCTAAAAATTCTTGAAGGATCATAGAGGAGCCTGAACTATAAGAATGAATGACATGCAAAAATGGAATAGAATTTGAAGAAAGTCATCCAGCCTCCTGTCCTACTCCTATTTGAAATAAAATGGACCTCAAAGACCTGTAAAAGCAATTGTTTCAAACTGTTTACAAGAGTCTAAGTGGCTCCAACCACCATCAAACAGTACCATTCACTTTTATTTGTTCTATAGATTGAATTCTACTGGATGAGATTGTTTGAATAAAAGATTCTGCAGCTAAAACGGAATTTAAAAAACCATCCTTGTATTGCAGCTCTTGAATATTATTGATGAGGTAATTTAGACTTTAAATAGTGACCTGGATAAATCAGACATCAACAGAAGTGTGCCTGGAATCCTGGCAGCTGAAAGCTAAATCTAGCTTCTTCCCGTTATTCCATGGAATCCTTAAAAATAAATGCATACATTCATGTATATTATTTTTAAGTTGTTTCGTATAAAAGGAGAGGAGAAAAATTGATATTTTTGCATTTAGACCATTAAATTAAGGATGCATAAAACAATGGGTAGGATTTGCATACTAGAAACAATGGCAACCTTCTGAATTGCTTTCATTTTGCTGAGTTCACTGATTGTGCTCTGTGAATTAATTCTTTTGTGAAAAGCTATTGAAAGATCAAGGAATTCAGAAAACAAAACAACAGAGAAGCGTGTTGTTTCATATCTATTTTTTCATAAAAGGTTCAAAGTAAGATTGTTTACATCACAGGTCTTTTTGATATTTTATTTGGTTCTTAGAAGAAAGATAGTATTCAAAAGTTGATTATATAATGATGCAGATAAGATTTTGCACTGATGAATGAAGTGTTCTGAGAGAAAGACCGAGGAGAAAAACCCTGTTACAATATTGAGCTACATTTGGTTGGCAAGGATCTTTGTAAGACTTGAAAATAGATCCCTATTCGATTCCTTCAGATAAAAAGCATAAGCCAGCCCAGCATATTTCAAATTTACTGTTTCCTGTGGAAGTTTCTCAGAATTGTTCTGCCAAACTTATGGTTTGAAAAGAAATGGGAGGAGGGAAAGGAACCCTTAATTATTCCATCTTTCTTAATCCTGACCTTTCGCTTGATGCCATACCTTTTTCCCCCCAGTGGCTTTTTGGATAAAGGGGAGGGGACAGGAAGAAATGGAGGAACATACACAAAGTATGTTCCCCAACGACTTAGTACAGTGAGCAGTGGGCCAGCATAATTAATACCTCCAACAGGGAAACTGCAAGTGTTCTCACTTGCTCTTGCTATTCTAGAACTTCTTCAATGTAGAATGAAAAAGGTAATTGTAATAGTTAAAATTGCAGTTACTTCCTTTTTGAAATGAGGCAGAACTACTGAAAATATTGTCTCTCCATCTATAAGAGTTGCTTTATGATATCAAGTGTCCCTCTGAAATCTGACTCTATTGTACTCTCCACTATTACCATGCTCTATACAACTCACAACTATGACTAGCTTTTGCCTGAAATTAGTTCTCTGGCTTTCAAGGAATATTAAATTGTTAGAAAGAGTATAGTTAAAACATTTGATTAATGTATAGAAGATAAGTCACAACATTAAATGATAGAAAAGAAGTAAAGGCCCTAACTTTTCTTCATTTT
>SJYX01011879.1:191611-222711 GCA_006410675.1 Oreotragus oreotragus
ACCATCTGCAGTGACTTTGGAGCCCAAAAAAATAAAGTCTGACACTGTTTCCACTGTTTCCCCATCTATTTCCCATGAAGTGATCGGACCAGATGCCATGATCTTCGTTTTCTGAATGTTGAGGTTTAAGCCATTTTTATTCTCATCTTAATTTGATTCATCTTACATCTGCTTTCCTTCCAGAGGAATTTTAAGTTAGCATGTTTAAGTGTCACCTTAGACACAAGCTAGCATTAAATGCAGTATAAAACCAGAAAATATATAGTTTTCATGAGTTCAGTCTGCTCTGTAACCATTCAGTAATTTATAGGTATAGTAGTACAGTGATCAGTTAGATGACCTGATGACTTATGTTTTTTTCTTTCTTTAAAGTTTGTTCCTCAATTTGTTAAAAAAAAAAAAGACAGACATTTTTAAATAACTTTTTAAGTAACTCTGTAAAATAAATCCTACAAATAAATAATATTTAAAAAGTACCTATACTTTGATGAGGGCTTCCCTGGAGACATACATGGTAAAAAATCTGCCTGCAATGTGAGAGACCTGGGTTTAATCCCTGGGTCAGGAAGATCCCCAGGAGGAGGAAGTGGCAACCCACTCCAGTGGGATTCTGAGAATCCCAGAATCCCACAGACAGAGGAGCCTGGAGGGCTATGTCCATGGGTGGCAAAGAACTGGACATGGCTGAGCAACTTTGACTACAGTATGATGGACTATGAGCTTGAGCTCTAATGAATACCTCTTCATCTCAGTTTCTTTCCTTGTGAAATGTGATAATTTTGTTCCTTCACGATAAAGCTGTTGTGAGGATTAAAAGAGATACTGTGTTCAAGATGCTTAGTAGAGTATAAGCATAAGCATTTAGCCATCATTAGAGGCTCTTATCCTTGACATTATATCCTGTGTTCAGGGATTGCTCCACTGTCAGAAATGAGTCCAACAAATTCTTCCATATTTTAAGTTAGCAAGTATTTTTCTAAGACACAGCAATTATGTTCTGTACTACAGAGGTGTATGGCAAATGGAGTTATCCATCTCAATTTAAGTTGGGGTTGAATACACTCTTTGGGAGCCATGCCCTCATATTTAAAATAAGCTGAAAGTCTTTATGAAAATATCCTTAAGTATGAAAATCTTTCTTCTACATGTACAGCTACACAGAAACTGTTTCAGTTCTTCCTAAAAATAATGTATCTCTCTATTTCTTTCCATTCCATATGAGTTACTAGAATGTCTTTGCTTCTGTGACATTGATGATTATTTGTGAATAGAACAGACTTTTCCTTTTGAAGGAGAAGCTCTGTGTATGTTGATGGAAAGTTACAGTGTTTTGTTATAATGGGGAGAGTTTTCCAGCACGGCTGGATGGTGAGGGCATAATAATGGCATCCAAAGCAATTGGTATGTCTTGATTATTCTAACCTCCCAAACTGCTCCCCAAATAGGGGATTAACAAATAAGGGTTCTGCTCTCAACCTGCTTCTAAAGTGATATGTGAGTATGGTCTCAAGTGATTTAACCTGGCCAACTCTCAAGTTATCTTATTTTTAATATGCTTGTGAGTGTAGCTGTTCTACCTGTATATCATGGAAGAAAGGAGGAAATGAAACAAAGAAAGCACTATGAAAGAAACTACAGCCCTGGAAATCCCCAGAAGGAGACTTTGCACCTTACAAGTGGCCTTCTCTGATTCGTGATACACTTATTCATGTGCTGTCAAAGAAAACATGAGAGGTGCGGAGGCAACCATTGAGCGGATGCATTCAAAAGAAATGCTGAAAGGAGTAAAGCTAGCACCAAAGGTTTTGTTATTCTGTTACACCTTCATGAAAGGAGAAGGAAGATGAGCAGGTCAGTCCATGGCTAGACCACCCAGTAGACAACCTAATCCCAGCCTTACACCAAGGGAAATAGGGCTGTGTGGAAATGTAACCTAAAGTGGGGTCCAGCTGCTGCTGCTACTGCTAACTCGCTTCAGTTGTGTCTGACTCTGTGCAACCCCATAGATGGAAGCTCACCAGGCTTGCCCGTCCCCGGGATTCTCCAGGCAAGAACACTGGAGTGGGTTGCCATTTCCTTCTCCAATGCATGAAAGTGAAAAGTGAAAGGGAAGTCGCTCAGTCGTATCCAACTCTTAGCGACCCCATGGACTGCAGCCCACCAGGCTCCTCCGTCCGTGGGATTTGCCAGGCAAGAGTACTGGCGTGGGGTGCCATTGCCTTCTCCTGCTATTCCCATTCAAAAAGTCAATAAAGAAACAAGGTTGGTGAAAAGGGAAGTTTGTTTTATTTTGGATGCCAGTGGGAGTAGAGGGGAGAGACTGCTCTCCAAAGGCTGACTCCACCCCTCAACCTCTCTACTCTGACAATAAATGGGCTAGAGTCTTCATAGACAGACAGAGTGGATCACATGCAGAAGCAGCACAGTCAGCTCTGACAGTCGTCTTGAAATTGGTCATCAGTGGTCTGACTGATCAGTGTCATCTTGATTACTTTAAGTACAATTAATCATCAGTGCCAGGGTCAGTTTGTTTCCATTTCTTGAGGCCAGTTCTCAAAATTGTGGCAACTTATGTCATGGTTACAGTCTAGTCATCATATAGTTAACGTCTTCCACCTGATAGGGATTTCAGTGTCTGTAAGACAGCTCACAGGATATGGCTCAGAATATTATCTATAGTCCTTGAGAAGGAGCTAAAGATCCTTAATTATGTTTAATGACTAATCTGTTATTGTTTGGACTCTTTTCTGTTTGTTTCTACATGTTCTCACTTTTCTGTTTAAACTTATTCTTTGGCTAAAATTTTTCCACAGACGAAAGGCAGACTGAGGACATGGGGGACAAGGACCATACAGTCCTGCTCTATGTCAGAAATAAATAAATAACAGTTTGACATTGAAAAGCTTCATAGCGCTAATCAGAATGCTGTGTTATGTTGAATGGTACAGCCAAGTGGTTTGGCACTGTAAACATTTTAATCCTTAGGGATATTAAAGATTTTAAAATAGGAAGCTATTTTCAAAAATCTACCTCTTTTCCTCGTGGAAATCTCTCTCTCTTTTTACTTTTATATCTTCCTGTTTCCCTCTCTTTCTTATCTTTTCTGCTGTATATTTTTAGTTGCCACCCCTCTGTTAGTCCTTCTCTGCCCGCCTTCCCCTTTTCTCTGTCCTTCAGTTTTTTCCTCCTCTCTCTTGTCCGTCAAGATCTGAGACACTAGTTACCCTTTTATTCTCCCACAATTGTGAAAACTGGAGCTGCCATCTCCTTTAGAACTATTTGCTTTTTAGCTGAACAACTATAATAATAATCCAATGAGTCAAGAGTTTTAATTTTGAATACCAAATGGCAAGGATGGAGGCTATCAGAGCAAAATGTATCTGGGCTGTTTTTTTCCGTCTAAATGGAAGATCTCCTGGAGAAGGAAATGGCAAACCACCTCAGTATTCTTGCCTGGAGAATTCCATGGGCAGAGGAGCCCAACAGGCTAGAATCCATGGGATTACAAAGAGTTGGACACTACTGAGCTGTTGGAGGCATATTTGATAACATTCTAAATGATTATAGAAGATACTAGCCTAAGATATCTTCATGCATAATTCATCTTTTCTGTTAAAAAAGCCAAGTAATGCCATGAACACATCAATGATAGAGGCTTCCATTTAGACCATAACACCAACTCTTCCAAGATTAGGAAAAAAATGTAGATTCTCTTGGAAAACAAAAGTATAGTGATGGAAACACAGCTCATTATTTTTATGCTAAGAAAGTAGTGAACAATTGGTTTCTTAGCATCAGCTGAAATGGAAAGAATTGCTTTTCACTTTGTTTATTTAATAGTTTACTATCAGTACTTTATAATACTGTTATCTCAGATGGTGGGTGGTGACCCCTGGCTACCTGCTCTCCTGCACACTCACACCGTTTATTATTCATTCTTTATGTGCATGTGGACATGTGAAAGATAGAGATTAAGTCTAAGGGTTGTAATGTTTTTAAAAATCTTTATAATCTATGAAAGAAAGAGTTAGTTGCTCAGTCATGTCCAACTTTTTAAAACCCCATGGACTGTAGGCCACTAGGCTCCTCTGTCTGATTATTATTATTATTTCAATTAGTATTCCAGTTATTTAAATTATTATTATAACTGTTTAGGTAATAAACATATAGTTCCAAAGAAGATAGCAGTTCCTTCTCCAGCAGATCTTCCCAGCCCAGGGATCAAACTCAGGTCTCCTGCATTGCAGACAGATTCTTTACTGTCTGAGCCACCTGTTAGCAAATTCCCACTTTACCTTGATTTTTCTCTTGGGAAGGGAGGTCAGAATTATAAGAATTCTAAGTCAAAGTTGTTGAATAAGATCATTTTTTTCATATGTGTAATTGTATTATTTATTTTTTAATTTATAAAAAACATGCAGTACATTTGACTATATTTGGGGTATACAGTTCCATGAGTTTTAGCCACTACTACTACTGGAACAAACAGTAAAAAAATCTGCCTGCAGTGAGGCCCGAGTTAGATCCCTGGGTGGGAAGATCCTCTGGAGAAGGGAATAGCTACCTCTTCAGTATTCTTGCCTGGAGAATTCCATGGACAGTGGAGCCTGGTGGGCTACAGTCAATGGAGTCACAAAGAGTCGGACACGACTGAGCAACTAATGCTTTCACTATTAGGACACAAGACAATTCTATTACCTCTCCCTACACACACACAATTCCTTTGGTTTCTGTAACCACCTAGGAAGGGAATTCTCTCATCTCCTGCCCGGGAAATCTCAACCTTCATTGATAGGACAGCTTAAGCTGAGACAAGCCAACCTTCTTAGACTTCAACAACTGTTTTTACACTCTGTCCTTTCTAATATGGCTTTCTACTCTCTCTATTGTCCTTAAATTCAACATTTCTTTGTTCATACCCAAGAAAGTATACATTTGGTTTTTTTCTTTATATCAATGTCTCAGCATATTTTGCTGCAGCAGTGACTTAAGTATTTAACTTCTGCTTTTCACTTTACTTTTAAAATCTTGATTGTGACTCAAAATTTTGCTAATCTTTATTCATCTTATATATATTTTTATCATAGTAAAATGTAATGGCATACAGTTTGCCATTTTAACCACTTTTAAGGGTACAGTTCAGTGGCATTAAGTTCACTCACATTAAACAACCATCACCACTGCTCATCTCTGAAACTACTCCATCATCACAATCTGAAAGTCCTTACCCATTAAACAATAACTTTCTGATTTTCCCGTACCTCAAGCCCCAGGTGTAACCACTGTTCTGCTTTTTGTCTCTGAATTATCTCTTCAGGATACCTCATATAAGTAGAGTCCTACCGTATTTGGCATTTTGTTTCTGGATTATTCATTTAGCACCGTGTCTTCAAGGTTCATCCATGTGTATACATGTGTAAGAATTTTCCTCCTCATCAATAATATTCTATTGTCTATACATACCTTGTAATAATATTCTACATATATATTGTTTATGTGTACCACCTTTTTGTTTATCAGTTTATCTGTTGGTAGGTATTTGGGCTGTTTTTACATTTTGGCCATTGTGAATAATATGAACATGGATGTGCAAATATCTGTTCTAATCCCTGCTTTCAAACGTTTTGGGTATATCCTCAAAAGTAGGATTGCTGGATAATATGGTAATACTGTGCTTAATTTTTTAAGAAATTGACATAATGTTTTCTAGAGACAATGCAGACGGATTCCAATTTTTTCCATATCTTCACCAACACTTGTTATTTTTCTAGATAGCCATCCTTATGGGTGTGAGGTGGTATCACATTGTAATTTTGGTTTGCACTTCCCTAATAGGTAGTAATGTTGAGCATCAT
Organism: Oreotragus oreotragus; assembly: GCA_006410675.1. Taxonomy (NCBI): domain Eukaryota; kingdom Metazoa; phylum Chordata; class Mammalia; order Artiodactyla; family Bovidae; genus Oreotragus; species Oreotragus oreotragus. The sequence continues at coordinate 197,467 of SJYX01011879.1, forward strand.
ATCATGTACCTTATTAGCCATTTCTGTATCTTTAGATCCTTTTAATAGTATTCCTGGTAATTGATTCCTGAATAATGTTTGTTTTTTCATTTTTCTCACTTTAAGTGGGTCTTTAATATTTGTTGACTGAAAGAGGGACACATGAATGAATGGATGAGTAAAAGAATAAGTACTTTTACCATTACTAACCAGAGTATTTATATCTCAGTACCCACTAGATTTGCTACCTGAGTCAAGTTCCTTAACTTTGCTAGGCTACATTTTCATAATCTGTAAGTGGGGCTACTAATACCTGCCCCATTGGATCATTATGTAGATGAAATACTGTGCAAAATACTTCTGAAACAGTGATATATCAACATGAAATGAGAATTTGCTAATAAAAATGTTAATTAATAAGTATTTGTTTAAGTTCTGTAATACTTAAATGCTGAGTGTTTCTTTGCTGTTCACATCTTAGGAGTACCCTCTTAAAAGAACACAAATCTTTTTAAAGCACAAATTTCATAGGAACTAGATCAGTATCTTTCAAGAGATGCTTGTTGACTAAATTAAAGAATGATGAATGAATGCTTATGCACACACACAAACACACATATTTTTAAGCTGCATTTGACCTGTGTGGCTTTTTTCATTACTAACAGTGAATCCGAAATATTGTGTTGCATCAAACTCTGCTGCTGCTGTTGCTAAGTCACTTCAGTCGTGTCCGACTCTGTGTGACCCCACAGACGGCAGCCCACCAGGCTCCCCCATCCCTGGGATTCTCCAGGCAAAAACACTGGAGTGGGCTGCCACCTCCTTCTCCAATGCATGAAAGAGAAAAGTGAAAGTGAAGTCGCTCAGTCTCTGTTGGATTGTTATTTTAAAAAACCATTAAATCTCTGGTAAAGTATTGATAAAGCGAAAGAGTTAAAATTGGGTTTTGTTTGTTTTTATGGCTTATGGCAGCCCACCAGCCTCCCCCATCCCTGGCATTCTCCAGGCAAAAACACTGGAGTGGGCTGCCACCTCCTTCTCCAATGCATGAAAGAGAAAAGTGAAAGTGAAGTCGCTCAGTCTCTGTTGGATTGTTATTTTAAAAAACCATTAAATCTCTGGTAAAGTATTGATAAAGCGAAAGAGTTAAAATTGGGTTTTGTTTGTTTTTATGGCTTAAAATGATAAGCTCTGAGTGATTTTTATTTAAATTTTATGTCTGATATTTTTCCAACCCTACTGCATTAGTAACACAGTATCTCTTATCTCTATTAATAAAATAATAGTAATAATATTTACTAATTAAATTAATAAGGCTGTAGTGCAGCATTTGTAGAGGGTATTGTGATTCTTTCATTAAAGTTTGTGAGAAGTGTGATATACTAGAAAAGTACTGGATCAATGGTAAGTCAATTTGATGTTGATAGACTTTAATGGGTAAATCCTCCCAATTATGTAAGAGGAAACACTACTGAAAAATGTGTTTCCTATACTAAAGTATTTTCACTTTAAATCAGATTGACTTTATCTTCATTTTTTTTCAATCATCCTTTTAATTTTCAAACTGACTGAGATCTGAGGTTGATGTTCACATACTGATTTCAACCAAACGTCGAGGTGTAAGATCAGAAGAGGGATAAAAGATGGTAGAGATAAAAAAGAGAAATGTTAGATTTTTTAAAAAAAGCTAATTTGTCACTTCACTCATTGAGTATGAACTGAATAGACTTCTAACCCTTAAAATACTTTTTTCCCCTCTCTTTATTGCCTGGAATCTTAAGAGCTTTATCATTTGCAGTCATAAAATGAAAATATACACCAAACCCTCAAAGGGCAAGTATGAAATTAAATTATATTTGGGCAGCTGTAACCTTTTAAAACGATCAGATTCCAGTTAATGTATTTCTTCCTGTTCCAAGTGCTGCCATGGTGTTTGATGGTGGGAAGCAGTCCAAAGGGCATTGGGAGATAATAAATTCACTGTAAATTTCACCCCAAGGCATGTCTCGATACACCAAGGCCTCCATTTAGCAAGACTGACCTAAAACTCTTGTCACATCCAAAGGTCACTGAGGTTGGGGTTGGTGTGTCCCATCTGTCTTTCCTTGATGTAAAGAATGACAGCTGAAACGGGACTGTGCTCATAAACAGTCATCTGAATATGAAAAAGACGCTCACTTTGGAGTAGGTGGGGAAAGTAAAGAGAGAACCATCTTTCACAGTGGGACTGGCAAATTCTGTGCTTTTTGCAAAGTCAGCGAAGGGTTGACATGATCTCGTCACTTCTGTTTCAGAGCAGCCATTAGTTTGAAAGGAGCATTATTGGATTTGCTTGATTTAGAATCAGGTGTTTATCTCTCTTGCTTTTATTTATATTTGTTTCCCAAAGCCTAGGGTGATTTTTAGTAAATATTTTTTAGATGAATGTAATATTTCCAACCTACTTTTACTTTAAAATAATACTCCTTCCCTGATTTAAAACTGTTCTCTTCAATTAAATTAATTTACAAGATGAACCAGTGCATGTGAACAAATTAAGAGAAAAATTATTTTTAAAAAATGAAGCTTAATATGATACTGAAATACAGTGTTGGTTTTTTTTTTCCCTCTATTGTCCACTTAATCATATCCTTTTTTATTGTGGTAAAATATGTAGAACAATAAAATTTATCATTTTAGTTTTTTTAAGTATGCAATTCAGTAACATTAAATTCCTTCCCAATTTGTGTAATCATGACCATTATTTCTTTGCAAAAAATTTTAAGTATCCCAAATGGAAACTATAACTCCCGATTTCTCATTTCCCCCCTCCCCTCAGCCCCTGGTAACTTCTTTTCCACCTTCTGTGTCTATGAATTTGCCTACTCTATGTACCTCATATAACTGAATCTTACAATATGGGTCCTTTAATGTCTGGTTGATTTCACTTAGCACACTGTTTTCAAGGTTCATCAATGTTGTAACTTGTATCTGTTAAATTATTACTTTCAAGAATGACTTCATTTCTTTCAAAAACAGTATTTTAAAATATTATAAATCAGGAATATATAAGTTATCAATTGTAATAATCATAAGTAACATAAAGTATAATATGGAGAAATAATAGACAACTTCTGGACAGATATAACAGAAGATTGAAGTCTTATAATTCTTCTTAGGGAAAAACATTATTTTTTTTTTTCATAAAGACTAGGATCTCTTGTTTATTGATATGTTCTAAGGGTCTGAAATAGTGTTTGGTGCATAATAGGTGCCCTATAAATAAATATTGAAAGAATCAATCAGTGTAAGGCAGGAAAGTAGAAGTTATAACTGATTATTCCTCTGAACTACTTCAGTGACATATGAGAAATATGTCCTGCACAATTGAAAAGGAGGCCATTTGTGATCAGAGGAGATAATGAAAGTCAAAACACACTCTAAATGCAAGGTTTATTTTTGTTATTTTAATTGATTTAAGAGTAATATGTGTTTCGGGTACTGCAAATGTTAATAGCTAATTTTAAATATATAGTTTTTATAATGTTAAATGGTCTAGGCAAATCAAGGTTAGCGACCAAGAATCAAAGCAAAATACAGAGCTTTAAAAATAAGATTAAATTTTTAGTATAAATTATACAAGATTCCCCTGGTGGCTCAGTGGTAAAGAACCCACCTGCCAATTCAGGAGACATGGGTTTGATCCCAGGTGGAGAAGATCCCCTGGAGGAGGAAATGGCAACCCACTGAGTATTCTTTTTTTTTTTTTTTTTCATTTTTTGAATGTTGAATTTTTAATCCAGAATGGNCCCACCCCACATCTTCCCTCCAGATCATCCCCATACACCAGCCCCAAGCATCCTGCATCCTGCATTGAACATAGACCGGCAATTCATTTCTTACATGATAGTATACAAAATCCCATGGCCAGAGGAGCCTGGCAGACTATAGTCCTTGGGGTCCTAAGAGTTGAACATGACTTAGTGATTAAGCAACAATAACAACATAAATTATACAGGAAAGAGCAAGTATTTAAATAAGGATGAGACTCAGAATGTTGAAAATTTTATATCCAAATTTATTCCATAATTTATTTTGAATCGATTTTAAATCATGTAAAAAAGTAATTAGGTAAATGTCATTTTAGTTAAAAGTGGGGTATGGGTGAATCAAAACCTTCCAGTCAATTCTTCATATTGTACACAGACTAACCTCCTGGAAATGCAAATCTGGTTACGTCATTCCACTTCCTAAACTGTTCCAAATTCCCACCTACCTTTCCAAACACCTCTCCCCTGACACTGGAGTTTCTCTGACCTTCCGTGTACTTGTCTTTTTCTCTCCTACCACAAGGTTCTTCGGCCAGTACTTTTTTCTGCTCCATGTATGTAGTCACACCATAGCACCCTTCTGATCTCCAAGGAATCATACTTAGAGGGAAGACTTTCTTGGTCTGTCTGATCATATTATAGCTGTTTCTTAAATGTTCTCCTCTTTCCCTGTCTCTTAAATTCATTCTCCCCTATGAATTGAGTAGAAAACCAAACTGAAGCAGTGTTAATATTCACTGGCCAAGTGGAAGGAAGAGGATGAAAATGCTAGGGAAAATGTTCCCTGGGACTTCTCCCTCCCTTCCCACCCTACCTCTGTACCAATGTAGTTGCCAGCAGAAGAACCCGGTCTCTGTCAGAAGTACTATTAGAATTTCCCTCCCCGGGCTTGTTCATCACTTTACTCCAAAGCCTCAGAGCTGACTACTGTGTTTAAATGACCAGAAAAGAGCTTCATAAGGCAAAGAGGTTAAGCATTATAGGCGCTAATAAAAAATGTGGATTTTAACCTCAGCTTACCTATGTGACTTTGGACAAACGACTTTTACTTTCTGTGTGCTTTAGTGTCCTCCTCTGCAAAACAGTAATGTATTTCCTAAGGCTGTTGAGAAAGTTCAGAGAGACATGGCCTGGGCCTGGCACACTGTAAACTTCCTGTAAACTCGAGCTATTATGATTATTTTTGCTGCTGCTATTATCATTCTGTATGTAGATTTCCTTTGAAATTTAAGCTGATTCATCTTAATGTAGGTACCCAACCAACACTAATAATAATATGCAATATTTTCTTAATATTAAAGGTTTATAATGAAGTAAATGAGGGAAAATATAAGGGGAAATCTATAGGAAGAGTCTTTTAAAATTTAACCCATATGTGTTGTCTGTTTGTACTAGCAGTGATTTACACATATACATGCACTCCAGTAAGACTTGGTGGCCTTCCCAAGCAGCATTAGTGGTAAAGAACCTGCCTGCAACATAAAAAGAAATGGATTTGATCCCTGCATCAGCAGGATCCCCTCAAGGAGGGCATGGCAACCCAGGCCAGTATTCTTATCTGGAGAATCCCTTGGACAGAAGAGCCTGCCTGGCTACAGTCCATGGGATTGCAAAGAGTCAGACCATGACTCAAGCGACTTTGCAGGCACAGACACGGAGGACAAAAAAAATCTTTAGTGGTTGTGTGCTTTCTTCAGGGATAGTAGAGTTCTATCACTAGAGATTAAAGAAGTTTCTTGAAGACTTTAACTCCTGGTCTTGAAAACTGTCTTTGACTCAGAGCTTAGGAAAAATCCCTGTTACCTGTGGCTAACAGGGAGGGATATAAGTTTATCATGTGAAGTTTCATGTAGTAACATTGCTATACATATGGTAAGTTTATATGATACGCAGTAGAAGAGAGAATTTTAAGGAATACTGACATCATTACTTATTTAACGTGGACAGTTGAGGAGCTTTCATTTCCCCGTTGAACATATAGAATTGTTATGGTGATCTCTGAAATAGCATGAAGACTTCTAGCAGAGTGGATGTTACATCATAGTCACTGAGAAAATCATAGATCTTGCACTTCCTCTCCCAAACGTGCAAACTATTTTCAAGCATCCAGCAAGTATACATTCTGGAAGTGAGTCTGTTTAATATAAAAGATTATTATATATATATATATATACACATATATATATATATATATAGTCTAATTTGATATGAACTAGCACTCATTTTCTTTTTGTATTGAGTCAAAATACTCTTTTTAATGTTTTGATTGCTGTTATACACCCCCTTCAATGTATGGGGATAACAACAAACAGTAATTTCACAGTGATGAGCTTAGTCAAAGATAAGTGTCTGGTTTAAAAAATCTTTCTGATAATACTCAGCTTTTCTGTATTTAATGGTGAATTCTTGGAAACAAAAGATTTTTTTCCCCTGAGAAACATTTTGTATTGTTACTTTGAAAGGAATTTCAACAGTGTTTTATTCCCATAAAGTAAACTAATTAAACATATGAGTATAGTCACTGATACAGAAAAGATTTGAAGAGCTATCCAACCAGTGTCATCCTTACCTTGCCAAATGGAGATGTATTTACTGGTTTGTGACCTCAGGAATAGATGCAGAGTGTTCATCTTCCCACAGTAATGAATGGCAAGTCTGGAGCGGCATAAAAAGGGTCAAGCGAATAGGTTATACATCATATGGGGAGGCAGATGTTGGAACATATTGTAATGGATTACTGTGCAGTACATGAAGATGGCTTGTGGAGTAGGAAAAAAAAAACAAGAAAGGAGTGAGAGAGAAAGTTGGTGTTTTCTTGCCTGACTCTTGCATATCTATTTGGTTCTTTAAGGAACTTCTTCAATTATAAAAGTCAAAATGTTTTTCAAGCTATTTAAGACTTATTGGTGTGTAATAAAAGGAAGAAAGCCTTTTAAAATCTGTTTCCTTTGAAATGTTTCTTATTTATATGCTTCAGTATCTGCAGTGAAACAGCATGAGCGCATCCTACCTGCGAAAAAGGTCTTAAGATTTAAGGAAGTTCAAATGTGTTCTTTAATTTTTAGCAAGATGCCATCCTCACACCCTCTCAATGCTATATCCCTCTTTGATAGCTCCGTATTCTTTCCAGGTATCACACTGAGTGAAAACAAATTTGGGATAAAATAACAAAGCTCATCTACGTATTATTAATATTTGGTGATAACAGCATTACATAGATAATATCGCTTTTGTACATGTATTCACTATAGTTTTTTTTAATAGAAAAATCACACTACAGCCAGACATAATATTTTACTTTTCTGTTCTAATTTTTCAAAGACATATCACCCAGGAATAGTGTATTTCAGGAGACGTGGGTCATGAAAGCCGTAGCTTCTGTCTTGGAGCCCTTGCCAGCCCGCCCCACATTTCCTCAGGCATGTTTTCCTAGTGGCGCGCCTGTTTTCTGGGAAGGCAAAGCATCCCTTTCCTGAAGTGGATAACAGTCATTTTCCGCTGGTGGCTTGTCTTCTTCCTGTGATCCTGAACTCAGCCTTCGCCTGTCACCTGACCACCCAGCCTTTGAAAGACTATATCCACTCAAGTTATTTCCTTGCTTAACATGCTAATGAAACTCTGATATTTCAACAGCTTCAAATCATTTATTTTTTTTAATTATGCACCATTGATATGCTATTAGTTGAGGATGAGTTGGTTGGATGGCATCACCGACTCAATGGACATGAGTCTGAGTAAGCTCCAGGAGTTGGTGATGAACAGGGAAGCCTGGCATGCTGCAGTCCGTGGGGTCGCAAAGAGTCGGACATGACTGAGTGACAAACTGAACTGAACTGATCCTTCATTTCTGCAAATCTGTACTAAGTCTGAATTTACTTTTTCTTTCAGTTTGATACATTTCTTTTCTTCAAGTTTTGTGAGGAACTGTGTCCAAATCCTGGATCTTCCACATTCTGAAAACTTATTTAAACTTGCTTCTAGAAGTGACTGTGATGGACACAGACTATCACTCCCATTGCCCCCTTGAGAATGATTCCTGAACTGGAACACTAGACTGGAGATGAAGTGAAAATTCCCCCCAAATCCTTCCAGGCGCCTTTCTTTCAGTCCCTTTCTCCCAGGATCTGTGGTGGATCTGGTGAAGTGGCAGGAGTAATGCCTCACTCCCTAGCCCCCACCGCACTTACATGGGTTAACCACCAAGAAAGTTGTGAGTAGGCAACTCTAAACATCTCCTCACTACCCCAAGCCTTTCACCCTCACACAGACTCGGCAGAGAGTCTCAGTCTTTAGAGCTGGCTGTCAACCCTAATTATATAGTCATCATTTTCTTCCAGCAGTCACCTTGTACATCTCAAGTCAGTTCAGTTGAGTCTGACTCTTTGCAACCCCATGGGCTGTAGCTGGCCAGACTCCTCTGTTCATGGGATTCTCCAGGCAAGAATACCAGAGTAGGTTGCCAGGAAGATCTCCAGGGGATCTTCCAGACCCAGGGATTGAACCCAAGTCTCTTGCATTGCAGGAAGAAGTCTTAGTGGTTAATAAGTTATCAACTTTCAGAACATGCTAGTATTCCTTGCTGGGGTACAAAGAGTGCATGGTCTTTTAAAGTATTGTACTTCTCTGGTACAATTTTTAAAAATTAAAAAAGTTAAAAATTATTATTGTGTAAGTATATAAATAGAAAAATCATATGAGTGGAAAATATGTTTAATTGTATTACTTTTTGTTGTCATCATATTGTTTATCATTATGGACCTTTTGATAATAGCTATACACTGCTATTAAACTGGACATTCTCAATCTGATAGGTTTTATTCTTTGAAGTTGAATTCAAATTTCAAGAACCCTTACAACTGAATGATAAAAAACCCAACTTTTTAAAAGAGCAAATGATCTGAATAAACATTTTACCAAGAAGCCATATAAATGACTAATAATGGGCCTTCCTTGGTGGTCCAGCAGCTAAGATTCTGTGCTTCCAATGCAGGGGATTCTGATTCAATCCATGGTAGAGAAACTAAGATCCCTCATGGCATGAGGGGCTGCCAAAAAAAAAATTAAAAGTAAATTTTAAAGAAAGAAGATTTTAAAAAAATCACTAATAAGTACATGAAAAAGATGTTCAATATCATCAGTCACTAGGGAAATGCAAATTAAAACCACAATAAGGTACCACTTCACTTCTACTAGAATACTTGTGATCAAAAGAGAGACCGTACCAAAAAATTGATAACACAGTGCTAGTTAGAATACAGAAAGGTTCAGCCACTTTAGAAAGTTTGGCAGTTCGTTGACAAAGTAAACATTAGCTTACCATCTCTATATCCTTGTGCTCAGTTGTGTCTGATGCTTTGCAACACCATGGACCGTAGCCTGCCAGGCTTCTCTGTCCATGGGATTTCCCAAGCAAGAATACTGGAGTGGGTTGCCATTTCCTGCTCCAGAGGATCTTCCCAACCCAGGAATTGAACCTTCATCTCTTGCCTCTCCTGCAAAGATAGATTCTTTACCACTAGGGCTACCTGGGAAGCCCTTTAGATTCATAGAGGGGCTATTCTTGATAACCTAAAATTGTAAACAAACAAAATGTCCATGAGCTGGATAAGCAGATAAACAAATATGGTGAGGTGAGGTGAGGTGAAGTCGCTCAGTCGTGTCCGACTCTTTGCGACCCCATGGACTGTAACCTAGTAGGCTTCTCCGTCCATGGGATTCTCCAGGCAAGAATACTGCAGTGGATTGCCATTTCCTTCTCCAAAATGGTATGTCAGTGCAAATGAGTGCCATTCAGCAGTACAGTGGAGCAAAGTACTTATACATGCTATAACACAAAGGAGCCTCAAAAATATGCTAAGTGGAAGAAGACAGATCTTTTTTCCTTCTGTCTCCTCCAGTTCTGCCCCACAACTTTACATGTTATGTTCACTTACCTGGTATATCTCTCCATTCTAACTTTCTGTTGGAACTTCCTTAAAGACTCCTATTCAGTAGGAGTATAGCTGGATGCCACCTTATAGCACTTTAAACAACAATCACAGCCCATCTAGATCAAAACCATTTATCTTCTCTTGAGTGGAGCTGGGAGCTAGAACAGTGGGAGTGCAAGCTGTGGGCCCAGTTTTGAAACAGCAAGGAGGGCAGGAATCTAAATTCACATCTGCCCTCCAGATCATACTAGTTCATGGAGGGGAAAATATGCATAACCTAGAATTTACCATCTTAGCCATTTTTAAATGTATGTTTCATTGGCATGAAGTACATTCACATTGTTGTGCAGCCAAACTGACTGTCCATCTCCAGAATTTTCTCATCTTCCCAAATTGAAATTCTGTAGCTATTAAGCAGTTACATTCCTTCCCACTTCCCCAGTCCACCCTCGGCGTCTGGGAACCACCAGTCTTTATGTCTCTATGAAATCGACTACTCTAGGTAGGTACCTCATATAAGAGGAATCATAAAATATTTGGCCTTTTTTCATTGGCTTATTTCACTTTGCATAGTGTCTTCAAGGTTCATTCATGTTATAGCATTTGTCAGAATATCCACACTTTTGAAGGCTGAATGACATTCCATTCTATGCACATTACATACTTTGCTTATCCAGTCCTCCCTTGATGGGCACTTGGATCTCTTCCACCTGTTGGCTAATTGTGACCAATGCTGCTGTGAGCATGGGTATAAAAATGTCTGTTTCAGGCCCCGCTTTCAGTTGAAATATATATCCAGAAGAGACTTGTCTTTGGATCATATGGTAATTGTTTCGTTCTGAAGAATTACCATAGTGTTTTCCAAAAGCAGCTACACGATTTCACATTGCCAGCATAAAGACTCAAGGATTCCAATTTCTCCATGTCCTCACCAGTACTTGTTATTTCTTTTTTTTTTTTTTTAATGATAACTGTCCTAATGGGTTGTGAAGTGGTATCTCATTTTGGTATTCATTTGTACCCAGCTATTTTGAAGGTATGTTTGTCCAGATGAGAGAATGAACCACATTTTATTAAATACTTCATTAGCTTGATTTGCAAATTGTAAATGTTTATATGTGTGGCATGGGTTTTCTGTTTGCACTTTTGCCCTGGAATCATGCAATGTGCTTGAAAAACATTTAAAAAAAGAGCCTATGGTATTAAAGCAAGAAGTCCATGTTTAAACTCAAGTTGCTTTGATAATTTTCTGTGAAGAAACATTATGAAAAATAATGTGCAAAGCAGATTTATTCACATCGAAACATGCTGATATGTTTTGAAAGATTTTCTTCAGTACATTAGTTTCTCTTTAAACTCCACATTTAAGTTACATTAAGAAGCTGAAATTAAGCCATAAAGATAACGCTTATGGAGCCTTGAAATTGCTTTCTGAATATTTTCCTCACAAATGTTAACTCTATGTCCCTTCCCTTCAAACAACAAACATGATTGTCAGACATATCATATCTAAACGTGAGTCTCTCAGGTTAGATTTAAGCTTTAGAAATGTCAATTTTTAAAATCATAATAAACCACACCACGCACATTTTAAAATTTCTAATCAAAATAGTTAACACATTATAGACATATTAACTTTTATTGCCAGATTTAAGTCATTGCACTTAAAAAAATAATTGTGCCATTTCTCTACATGTTTGAGCTTCAGAATTCTCTTAATAAGGCAGTTTTTAGCTCTGTGATGTTCTTTTTGAAGATTTAGGGCTGTATGTATTTGTTTATGTGCAAGTTTAGAAGTTTCTGCTTCTAATTTCTGAGTGAGAGCTTTCTCAGTCACCAAGTATGATAAAGGACTTCAACTTTCAGCCTTGTTCCTGTTTAAATTCTTGTGATAGATTAAAACAACCTCATTGGTCTCATCTAATTAAATATTTAAAATATATAAAAATCATTTATAGATATAGTATGCCACTTTTATGTATCATTGTTTGATATGAAATTTCAATTGGAGAAAAAGATTCTACTTCTAAAATAATATTAAACAATTAATTTAGCAAAAACAGTACTAAGTGGTTGCGCAGTGTATTAGCACTCTTCACTCAAATCATGGAATCTGTTTTTTTCCCTTTTCATTTTCACAGCTGTTAAACTGTCATTCAGATTACCACTACTAAATTTTGACAACCTCTGTAACTCTTGTCTTCTCTTTATTCTATTTTAAACCATCAAACTGATTGCTCACAAGCTTTCAGTGGCTTTCTCTTGCCTACATATTAAGTTTCAACTATTTTGCTTATATTTCAGGATTTTCTGTAAGTTGAATTTAGCCTAAACCCAGAACTGTTTTGTCCTTTCCAAGGTTTGCACTCAGTTAGGTCATTGTCCTGTTTACCACCCCTGTGCTCCCATTTGCCATCCACATCATGCTGTCTATTCCCTTTGTGACAGTCTACTCATTCCTGCTCCTGGACCTGGCTTTAAGTGGTGCACAGTCCCACCTCTCTTTTTATGCTCAGCTTAGCTACACCGCTATAATGAAAACATAGCAGAATGCACTGAGTCATTAGGACTTCCCTGGTGGCTCAGAGGTTAAAGTGTCTGACTGGAATGCAGGAGACCAGGGTTTGATCCCTGGGTGGGGAAGATCCCCTGGAGAAGGAAATGGCAACCCACTCCAGTACTCTTGCCTGGAAAATCCCATGGAGGGAGGAGCCTGGTAGGCTACAGTCCATGGGGTCACAAAGAGTCAGACACGACTGAGAGACTTCACTTACTCACTCAGTGTTGACCTAGGGAATAAACTATGTTTATACATTTCCTATGTCCTCCACTGTACCTAACACAGTCCAGAGTATGTAGTAGGAGGTTAGCATGTAAATGTTGCCTAGTTTCTTACTTGGTATAATTGCGTGCATGCTTAGTCGCTCAGTTGTGTCCAAATCTTTGCAACCCCAGGAACTGCAGCCTGCCAAACTCCTCTGTCCATGGAATTTTCCAGGCAAGAATACTGGAGCAGAGTTGCCATTTCCTTGTCCAGAGGATCTTACTGATCCAGAGATCAAACCTGCATCTCCTGTATTAGCAGGTGGATTCCATACCACTGAGCCACTGGGAAGCCCATTTGATATAATTGATCTATGAGTAATTAAGACTTGTTACTTATTGATCAAGCATTTTTTACCGTGTGTTTTTCTGAGTGTTCTGTACACATTTTGTGATGTATTTCTCACAATAACCATGTCAGGTTAGTTTTATTTATCCCTGAATTTGCAGATTAAGAAATTGTGGTTCAGAGTGGTCACTCAAGATCACTAGTTTAGGGTTGGGATTAGAATTGTGGTTTGCCGTCGTGGCTCAGACGCTAAAGAATCTGCCTGTAATGCTAGAGACCTGGATTCCATCCCTGAATCCGGAAGATACCTTGGAGAAGGAAATGACAACCCACTCCAGTATTCTTCACTGAAGAGTCCCATGGACAGAGGAGGCTGGCGGGCTACAGTCTATGAGGTTGCAGAGTCAGACACAACTAAGCGATTAACACTTGCCTTCCTTTTAACTCTCCCTCCAAAAGTAAATGGCCCTTGAAGTGGCTTAAAATGCTCAAGATACAAAGGTGTAATTTTAAAGAACAATTTGAGGCAAAAATGAGAGTTCCTTTTATGTATTGGTAGATATAGATAAACATACTTATGAGCACATGAACACCAAGACCCTAAGTAACGTGAATAGACTCCAACCTAATTGTACATCATTGTCTCCATTAAAAAAGAAAATCATTGTTTGAAGTAGGTGTAGGAATAGGGGAAGGGAAAGGGAATAAGAATGCAATATTTTAAGTCATATAAAAAATAGAAACTCTAATGCTCTGTGGGATCAGGGAGTTTTAGAGATCAAACCAAATCCTTAACATATTTGTTTCCAGATAAGGGTCAAGTTATTCTTCAAGGTAAAAAAGTATTTTTCTGTCAGTCTGGTTAACCTCATGACCTGAGTGTTCTCTTTAAGCTTCAGCTTTTTATGCTTAGAACCTCTCAACTTCCTTCTGATGTTAAGAACGACTTAACTGTTTTTCATAAAAGTACACTTATTATAATAATCCTTATATTTAACTCCAGGTTTTGTCTGCTATCCTTTAAAGAGAAACGTGAGCCAGTTTTGGTTTTAAACATTTTTATTTACATATAATTATGTGCATGCATGCTCAGTAGCTTCAGTCTTGTCCAATTCTTCAGCGACTCTGTGGACTGTAGCCTGCCAGGCTCTTCTGTTCATGGGATTCTCCAGGCAAGAATACTGGAGTGAGTTGCCATTTCCTTCTCCAGGGGATATTCCCCACCCAGGGATTGAACCCTCATCTCTTGCGGCTCTTTCACTGACCACTGAGTCACCAGGGAAGCCTATATATATAATTTTATATGTATATAAAATTACTATTTTATATATTACATATTAAAATTACTGATTATATATTACATACTATTACATATATTAATAGTATGTAAATGAGATCTGTGGTTAAGGGGATGTTTGTTACTTCAGGTGGCTTTCAAGTCCCTGTAGATTCCATGCACCTCCCCTCTCAACAAGATCAGCCAGTGATTCTGAGATTATATACCTCCTTCACCCCAGGTGGTGCTAGTGGTAAAGAATCTGCCTGCCAGTGTAGAGACATGAGTTCCGTCCCTAGGTTGGGACGATCCCCTAGAGTAGGAAATAACAACCCACTACAGTATTTTTCCTGACACATCCCATGGACACAGAAGCCCGGCAGTCCATGGGGACATAGTCCATGCGGTCGGAGAGAGTCAGACACAACTGAGCACACACACACACAGACACCACAGTGGTCCAGATACCTATCGTTATGCTCAAGTCTGCTTGAGTACATGATAGAAAATACTAGTCATCTCTTGACTTTCTTGTTTTATTATCGGTCAACACACCCGTCTTAATGGATAAACAAATGGATGTAAGTTTTTGAAAAGCTGAATTAAAATTAGTCTCAGCAGCATTTATTTTTTAAGTTGCCTACCCTTGATATATAACCAGGTATGAAAACCACTGTCAGTCTCTTTAAATCTTGTGAATGGTCAAATTAGGTCCCAGCAGTATTAAAACTTCTGGTTTATTTATTTGTGCAAGCCCAATGTCTATCAGATCCTGTAAGACTTGAGGCCTCTTTATATTTCTGTAATATATCTTAAATTCAAGGAGCACATATATTGAACACAAATTAAAATATGTTGGAAATGGATATTTCCTATTTCCAAACCTTGTCAAACTAAGAAAATTAGATGTTTGTGGTGGAAAGTTAATCACAATTGAGTAAATGTGGTTCTGTATATCTGCCCCTTGCATAGCGAAAACCAACTGTTAGAAAGGAGAGAATTAAGCATTGCTCCTTAATGTTAACCATACTGAATGTTAACCATAACTTAATGTTAACCCTACTGAGGAGTAAGCTTATGATTTTTTTCATCATTAATTATTTTATCTCTATATTTTATAAAACGGCGTGTTTCTAGTATACTTTTCTGATAAAAATATGTGTTTAACTGGGCTCGTGTATTTTAAAAATGTATCTTCTTTTCTACTCAGGAATTTTAAAGACAGTTTAATTCAGATAAACCCTTAATTAATAAGTAAAACCAAAATATTGCATTTATTTAAATGAGGGAAGAACATATAAGATTTTTTTTTAATTCCAAGCATATACCATCTCCAAACTCAATCAAGTGTTTCAGTCATACTTATACTTGTATTTTTAATAATAGTTCTAATACTTCCTGGAAGTTTTGAATCTTTCTGTAGTGATTGATGTTTTAACATTTAATCACCATTTATAAGTGATTAATCATCATTTAATTAAATAGTACAAATAGTCATTATTCTTTAAATACTCTGCAATAATTTTGTAATGATCAAATTTAAATTTTGAGTAACTAAGTTGTTCACAATTTTATTTTTAGCTACAGAGGTTAAAATATCCCATGTCATTCTTGTAATTACTAAACAATCTTATATTTTTGTGTATACTAAACCAGTAATATGTGTTGTTAGCTTCTAGAAGTAATTGCCACTGTAATTTTAAAGATAAGGATACCATTTACAGTACAATGTGAAATTTGCAATATGTATTATGGTTAGCCAGCCAGTATTTTAAAATACAGATATTTTAAATTTCAGTACACTAGGAAAATTTTTATTTGCAAAATGATATCCTGGGATATTGGTTATTTTCTTAATAGCTTCAAAACCAGTACAGGATAATGACAGAAGAAATTACTTTCTGAATTGCAGAACTTAATACATAGGTTTTTAACATAAGTGTGGGAAATGGGTCATTTCTGATACTTTGAAAATGGTAAACTCCCAGTCATCATCAATTCAGTTCAGTCGCTCAGTCGTGTCCAACTCTTTGCGACCCCATGGACTACAGCACACTAGGCCTTCCTATCCATCACCAACTCCCAGAGTTTACTCAAACTCACATCCATTGAGTCGGTGATGCCATCCAGCCATCTCATCCTCTGTCATCCCCTTCTCCTCCTGCCCTCAATCCTTCCCAGCATCAGGGTCTTTTCAAATGAGTCAGTCATCATATTTGACATCATATCCTTTTACTTATGAGGTAATATATTAAAAAGTGAAAGTTGCTCAGTCATGTCCAACTCTGCTGCCCCATGGACTATATCGAGTCCATGGAATTCTCTAGGCCAGAATACTGGAGTGGGTAGACTTTCCCTTTTCCAGGGGATCTTCCTAACCCAGGGATTGAACCCAGGTCTCCCACATTGCAGGCCGATTCTTTACCAGCTGAGCCACAAGGGAAGCCCAAGAATATTGGAATGGGTAGCCTATCCCTCCTCCAGCGGATCTTCCCGACACAGGAATTAAAGCAGGGCCTGGTTTATTGCAGACAGATTCTTTACCAACTGAGCTATCAGGGAAGTCCAGTCTATTAAAGCCTTATAAATTAAATCTTATTCTTTTTTCTGATTGGGATAAGAAATAACGTAATTCCAATTCATGCAAAATAATGTGGGGAGGAACAATCATTATTGATAGTATTAATATACTTCTCTGTAATTTCTTTTGTCAGGAATATATTTTGCATTAGTTTGCATAAAAAACAAGTCATGATTTAAAAAATAATTTTAATGTCCTGTTTTTGTTTAGACCAAAGTCACTGAAAACTGTGAAAAAAGTATAAATATGTTTTCATGTAAATAAATGCTAGTTCTCAGTTTTCATTATTTCATTTATAGAGAGACCCCTCTTATCAGAGTCTCTGGTTTATCCTGAACAGTTTCAGTCTTTCATATTTCTTTCAGAGAAAAACCAAGATAATCCAGAGAACTATCTGACAGTACTCTTCCTTGAGAGCTTTATCTTTAGCATCAATCTTTTTATTACAGAAGTTCTAGCTTGCATAGTAAAAGCTATCCAAGAACTCTTAAGATAAATGAGAAATGAGAAATTGTGTTGTATTTTATACATATATAGACATACATATGTGTAAGTGTGTGTATACTTATTTATTGGAAACTTCCCTGTTGGCTCAGACAGTAAAGAATCTGCCTGCAGTGCAGGAGACAGGAGACCAGTGCAGGAGATCTGGGTCAAGAGGATCCACTGGAGGAAGAAATAGCAACCCACTGCAGTACTCTTGCTTGGAGAATTCTATGGGCAGAGGAGCCTGCTGGGCTACAGTCCGTGGGGTCACAAAGAGTCAGACACGACTGAGTAAATAACACACATACTTATTTATTAATACTTATATATATATAGATAGATAGTTGCTTCTTCGATCAGATTTTTTTAACTTTCATAAACTGCTACGTGGAGATGAAAGAGTGTTAGTCTAAACATTTGATGTGACTCCTGAATCGAAAGCAACCTACTTGTTTTAAGATACTACATGATATGGCTATAGTTCTCAAGTAAAAATTTCCCTTATTATTAAATGGATTTGTCAAAGAATTTTTGCTGGTTATTTAATAAGAAATATTTAGTGATGGCTTAGTCAAAGAGTATGCATTTTAGATAGTATTCCTTAAAACGCTAATCCTCAAGATTATCTCAAGTTTGTCTGTGTTTGTATATCAGGAAGTAGGAGAAGGCAATGGCACCCCACTCCAGTACTCTTGCCTGGAAAATCCCATGAACGGAGGAGCCTGGTAGGCTGCAGTCCATGGGGTCGCTAAGAGTCGGACACGACTGAACGACTTCACTTTCATTTTCACTTTCATGCATTGGAGAAGGAAATGGCAACCCACTCCGGTGTTCTTGCCTGGAGAATCCCAGGGATGGGGGAACCTGGTGGGCTGCTGTCTATGGGGTTGCACAGAGTCGGACACGACTGAAGTGACTTAGCAGCAGCAGCAAAGTGGCATTGTGGCAACCATCCAGTTAATTTTAATCAATGGAGGTAGACTGACCAAATAATGTTCTTCAAATAGTCTCCTTCCATTCCCTTCCAGTGGCTTTTTTGTATTTCTGCACAACTAACAATCAGAAAAAAGTTGTGACAGTTGTCCATTTCAGCAAGTCAAAGAAGGGAAACATACAGAGTTTGAACCAATATGGATAGTAAGAACTTTACTTAGTATATGAACCTACATTCTTTTGTAACACACCACGTAAAATTTGAAAGAGAGGGGGGAAATGTTATTAACCAAATAACATGATAGACAGTACCAACACTGATGTTGGTAAAGAGTAAATATGGATAACTGTTATTTGCTTTGAATCCCTGGTTCTACTGCAACTAAAATTTCTTGTGTGTGGTGTATGTCATTTCCCCCCTGAGAAGTAAGTCATGAAAGTCAAAGTGACAATGTCTATCTTTAAATATTCCAAGGCACTAAAGAAAAATACCCATAGGAAAAATACCACGTCTTATTATAGGATTATAGGTACTTTCTGAGAGGTGCATTTATTTCATTGCTGATAGTCCTTTTATTTTTTATTTTTTCTCTCTCTCTCTCCTGTAGCAGTTATATGCTGCCCAGCTAGCTGCAATGCAGGTATCTCCAGGAGGAAAGCTCCCAGGCGTATCCCAAGGCAACCTTGGTGCTGCTGTATCTCCTACCAGCATTCACACAGACAAGAGCACAAACAGCCCGCCACCCAAAAGCAAGGTACCCCTTTGAAGAAGCTGCATGTTTTGGCATTCAGAGTTTGCTTTTTGTTTGATGATATGTATTGAATACCTATTATGAACCAGTAACTGGCCTAAATGCTAGATCTTCAAGGAAATGTTGGTTAGCAGAATCAGTAAGGATTGTGTCCCTATAAATGTACTCACATAACATTTAGTCACTCATTTATTCAATGAGCATGCATTATAGCTGTAGTAGAAAATGTGAGTGATGCAAATATTTGAAAGGTAGTTGTGCTGTCACCAAGAATGTTATAGTCTTATAAAATAGATACCCATACTCTATTATATAAGGTCTTAGAAGGAGTTACAGGGAAAGAATGTTATTAGTACAAAAATATTATTAATACCTTCAGTGAGGGACCTGCAAAGATTGTTCCAAAGGAGAACTGAAATAGACCTTAAATATGAGTATGACTAGAGCATAGAGAAAATGTTTTATTTAAATATCAGTAACTGGTTATGTGATATAGTATAGGTGGTACAATTTCAGATATATTATCCAGCCAATTAGAGAGAGAATGCTAGGGTTAAAAGTTAGAGTATTTAGAAATAGTTTTGTTTTTAGGGCAAAGAAAGCATTTCCTGAGAGAAACTCGAAAAGGATCGGGGGGTTTCAAATACTTTGTTTCTTGGCTAAAAATAAAGAAGCAGAAAAATTAATTTAAATTTCTTCATGATTTTTAAGCTCTTACCTAGATGATTGTATATGAATATATTAAACTTCCTATGTAAAAAAGTGAAAAGAATATCCATGAAGTAATTTTCTCAGACATTGCTCAGGTAAATAATCACACATTAACAGTTAGAAAACATTCAGTAGAAAACTTGACACAGTGAATTTACCCCCCAAATAATGTTTATCTTTTGCTGAATTACCTAGAAAATTGCTTCTGCTCTTTATTTCAAGAATTCATCTTGAAATGTCTGAAGAGTAATAGGGTTAGTCACAACAATAGAAAAAATACACAGAGAAAAAAATCTAGATATTTTTGAAAGAGAAAAAGAATCCTAGAGTTTTTTAATCCTCCTCTAGTGCCCTGGCACATGCTTTTCATAGTCAGTGTATTAATCCAGAATAGAAATTGGGAAAGAGAGCAGTTAGGTTGGGAAAGTGTCCTCCAGCCTCCATCTTCCCAAACCCCCCAAGTCTGTTTTTTCATACTAATAGATAAATACATTTGGAGTAATAACTCACCCTAGACATGGACCTTAGATATGATTCACTAACAACATGTACAAAGATGTAGAGGAAAATTATGTACTTGCTACTGTGATGTTAGGAAATATGATAAGCCACTTTTAAGAACTCTTTCAGCTGTGTAATAGACCTTCCATGTTCTGTGCTTGAGGTGTACTTGAGGCATGGTGCGCTTTTCTATATAATCACAGCAGAACATGTTTTTAAAACTTGGCAAAAATGGTGACATTTATTAAATATAATTTAATTTTAAAGCAGTGATATTTTGGTGTCTCCATGGAACAGTAGTTTCAAAGTATTCTATGTACAGGCTCAATTCAGTTAGTAAATTCAGTCACTCAGTTGTGTCCAACTTTTTGTGACCCCACGGACTGTAGCACGCCAGGTATCCTTGTCCATCACAAACTCCTGGAGCTTACGCAAATTCATGGCCATTGAGTCGGTGATGCCATCCAATCATCTCATCCTCTGTCTTCCCTTTCTCCTCCTGCATTCAATCTTTCCCAGCCATGGGGCTTTTCAAATGAGTTGATAGTTTGTATCATGTGACCAAAGTGTTGGAGTTTCAACTTCAACATTAGTCCTTCCAATGAACACCCAGGACTGATCTCCTTTAAAATGGACTGGTTGGATCTCCTTGCAGTCCAAGGGACTCTCAAGAGTCTTCTCCAGCACCACAGTTCAAAAACATCAATTCTTCAGCGCTCAGCTTTCTTTATAGTCCAACTCTGACATCCATACATGACTACTGGAAAAACCATAGTTTGACTAGATAGAACTTTGTTGACAAAGTAATGTCTCAGCTTTTTAATATGCTGTCTAAGTTGGTCATAAATTTTCTTCCAAGGAGTAAGCATCTTTTAATTTCATGGCTGCAGTAGCCACCTGCAGTGATTTTGGAGCCCCAAAAAATAACGTCTGTCACTGTTCCCACTGTTTCCCGATTTATTTGCCATGAAGTGATGGGACCAGATGCCATGATCTTCGTTTTCTGAATGTTGAGCTTTAAGCCAACTCTTTCACTCTCCTCATTCACTTTCCTCAAGAATCTCTTTAGTTCTTCCTCACTTTCTGTCATGAGGGTGGTGTCATCTGCATATCTGAGGTTATTAATATTTCTCCTTGCGGTCTTGATTCCAGCTTGTGCTTCATCCAGCCCACTATTTCTGCATATAGGTTAAATAAGCAGGGTGACAATATACAACCTTGATGTACTCCTTTCCTGATTTGGTACCAGTCTGTTGTTCCATATCCAGTTCTAACTGTTGCTTTTGACATGCATACAGTTTTCTCAGGAGGCAGGTCAGGTAGTCTGGTATTCCCATTTCTTAAAGAATTTTCCACAGTTTGTTGTGATCCACACAGTCAAAGACTTTGTTATAGCCAATAAAGCACAAATAGATGTTTTTCTGGAACTCTCTTGCTTTTTCAGTGATCCAGTGGATGTTAGCAATTTTATCTCTGGTTCCCCTGCCTTTTCTGAATCCAGCTTGATCATTTGAAGTTTATGGTTCACATACTGTTCAAGCCTTGCTTGGAGAATTTTGAGCATTGCTTTGCTAGTGTGTGAGATGAGTGCAATTGTGCGATAGTTTGAACATTCTTTGGCATTGCCTTTCTTTAGGATTAGAGTGAAAACGACCTTTTCCAGTCCTGTGGCCACTGCTAAGTTTTCCAAATTTGCTGGCAGATTGAGTGCAGCACTTTCACATTGTCATCTTTTAGGATTTGAAATAGCTCAACTGGAATTCCATCACCTCCAGTAGATTTGTTTGTAGTGATGCTTTCTAAGGCCCACCTGACTTCGCATTCCAGGATGTCTGGCTGTAGGTGAGTGATCGCACCATCGTGATCATCTGGGTCATGAACATCTTTTTTGTATAGTTCCGTGTATTCTTGCCACCTCTTCTTTATATATTCTGCTTCTATTAGCTCCATACCATTTCTGTTCTTTATCGAGCCCATCTTTGCATGATATGCCACAATCAGCTCCCAGACTTGTTTTTGCTGACTGTATAGAGCTTCTCCATCTTTGGCTTCAAAGAATATAATCAACAGAAAATTGGATTAAAAATTTACTGAGCACCAAAGAATTGATTGGGCTTCCCTGGTGGCTCAGAGGTTCCCCTGTGGCTCTGCCTGCAATGCGGGAGACTTGGGTTTGATCCCTGGGTCAGGAAGATTCCCCTGGAGAAGGAAATGGCAAACCAGTCCAGTATTCTTGCCTGGAGATTCCCATGGATGGAGGAGCCTGGTGGGCTACAATCCACGGAGTCGCAAAGAGTCGGAAAGCAACTTAACTTTCTTTAACTTTCAACTTTAAAAGAATTGATGCTTTTGAACTATGGTGTTGGAGAAGACTCTTGAAAGTCCCTTGGACCACAAGGAGATCCAACCAGTCCATCCTAAAGATCAGTCCTTGGGTGTTCATTGGAAGGACTGATGTTGAAGCTGAAACTCCAATACTTTGGCCACTTGCTTCAAAAAGCTGACTCATTTGAAAAGACCCTGATGCTGGGAAAGATTGACAGCAAGATGAGAAGGGGACGACAGAGAGGGAGTTGGTTGGATGATATCACTGACTCAATTGACGTGAGTTTGGGTAGGCTTCAAGAGTTGGTGATGGACAGGAAGGCCTGGAGTGCTGTGGTTCATGGGGTATCAAAGAGTCAGACATGGCTCTGCAACTAAACTGAACTGAATTGAACTGAGCATGGCCCAGCCCATCAGAACAAGACCCATATTCCACCTTAGTGAGTCTCTCCCATCCGGAAGCTTCCATAAGCCTCTTATCCTTCTCCATCAGAGGACAAACAGAATGAAAACCACAAACACAGAAAACTAACCAATCTGATCACATGGACCACAGCCTTGTCTCACTCAGTGAAACTATGAGTCATGCCACATAGGACTACCCAAGACAGATGGGTCATGGTGGAGAGTTCTCCCCAAACATGGTCCACTGGAGAAGGGAATGGCAAACCACTTCAGTATTCTTGACTTGAGAATCCTATGAACAGTATGAAAAGGCAAAATGATAGGACATTGAAAGATGAACTCCCCAGGTCAGTAGGTACCCAATATGGTATTGGAGGTCAGTGGAGAAATAACTCCAGAAAGAATGAAGAGATGGAGCCAAAGCAAAAACAATACCCACTTGTGGATGATCTAGGCCCTTAAATCTATTTCTCACTTCCACTGTATAGTCATATGGGATTTGATTTAGGTCATACCGGAATGGTCTAGTGGTTTTCTTGAATTTCAGTCTGTATTTGGCAATAAGAAGTTCATGATCTGAGCCACAGTCAGCTCCCATTCCTGTTTTTGCTGACTGTATAGAGCTTCTTCATCTTTCGCTGCAAAGAATATAACCAATCTGATTTTAGTGTTGACCTGACAGAATGTGGTCCACTGGGAAAGGGAATGGTAAACCACTTCAGTATTCTTGCCTCGAGAATCCCACAAACAGTATGAAAAGGCAAAATGATAGGACACTGAAAGATGAACTCCCTAGGTCGGTAGGTGTCCAATATGCTACTGGAGATCAGTGGAGAAATAATTCCAGAAAGAATGAAGGGGTGGAGCCAAAGCAAAAGCAACAGCCAGTTGTGAATGTGACTGGTGATGGAAGCAGGGTTCAGTGCTGTAAAGAGCACTATAGCATAAGAACCTGGAATGTCAGGTCCATGATTCAAGGCAAATTGAAAGTGGTCAAACAGGAGATGGCAAGAGTGAACGTCGACATTTTAGGAATCAGTGAACTAAGATAGACTGGAATGGGTGAATTTAACTCAGATGACCATTATATCTACTACTGTGGGCAGAAGCCCTCAGAAGAAATGGAGTAGCCATCATGGTCAACAAAAGAGTCCAATATGCAGTACTTGGATGCAATCTCAAAAAGAACAGAATGATCTCTGTTTGTTTCCAAGGCAATCCATTCAGTATCACGGTAATCCAAGTCTATGCCCTGACCAGTAATGCTGAAGAAGCTGAAATTGAATGGTCCTATGAAGACCTACAAGACCTTGTAGAACTAACACCCAAAAAAGATGTCCTTTTCATTATAGGGGACTGGAATGCTAAAGTAGGAAGTCAAGAAACACCTGGAGTAACAGGCAAATTTGGCCTTGGAGTACAGAATGAAGCAGGGCAAAGACTAATAGTGTTCTGCCAAGAGAACACACTGGTCATAGCAAACACCCTCTTCCAACAACACAAGAGAAGACTCTACACTTGGACATCTACAGTAGCTCCAGTTATGTATTCAGTAGATACTGAAAAAATGCATTGTGATTCTGGAATTCTGATGAACTGAAAACACAGGCTACCAAATTTTACAGAAAAACTACTGCATTGATTCAGTTCATGTTTAACAGAAGCCATCTGTGATGGAAATATATGTCTATATATACCATATATATAGAGAGACAATATATGTAGAGATACAAAATGCATAAGTATATATGTGTGTGTGCATGTATTTTCTTTACAGAAACCTATGTAACAAACTTTGGATGAATTCCTAGAATTTTGTGATCAAATGAATTGGCTGAAAACTTTGATCTCTCTTATGATCTTACTTGCTGCCCAATACTACCTAGTAATCACCATAAAGGCGGCATAATCACCCTTATGGCAGAAAGTGAGGAGGAGCTAAAAAGCCTCTTGAAAGTGAAGGAGGAGAGCAAAAAAGTTGGCTTAAAGCTCAACATTCAGAAAACTAAGATCATGGCTTCCGGTCCCATTACTTCATGGGAAATAGATGGAGAAACAGTGTCAGACTTTATTTTTGGGGGCTCCAAAATCACTGCAGATGGTGACTGAAGCCATGAAATTAAAAGATGCTTACTCCTTGGAAGAAAAGTTATGACCAACCTGGATAGTATATTCAAAAGCAGAGACATTACTTTGCCGACTAAGGTCCGCCTAGTCAAGGCTATGGTTTTTCCTGTGGTCATGTATGGATGTGAAAGTTGGACTGTGAAGAAAGCTGAGCGCCGAAGAATCGATGCTTTTGAACTGTGGTGTTGGAGAAGACTCTTGAGAGTCCCTTGGACTGCAAGGAGATCCAACCAGTGCATTCTGAAGGAGATCAACCCTGGGATTTCTTTGGAAGGAATGATGCTAAAGCTGAAACTCCAGTACTTTGGCCACCTCATG
>SJYX01011879.1:232826-328818 GCA_006410675.1 Oreotragus oreotragus
AAAAAAAAAAACCTGTTTCCAGCCCTATGATCAAACTTTCCTTATTTTTGCTATACCATGGTATAAGTGTGTAAGATATTACAGACACATATTCTTTTGGAGGCTTATTTTAATTTTCACATTGGATCACAGTGTAGGGAATACCAGAGGGGATGATATACACACCCAGTGTAAAGAGAGGAGAGCTATTTAGATCTGATTTTTTTCTTTATACTGTTTTGCATCATAGAAATATCTCATAATTAATCAAAATATATTTAAAGATTGCAATTGGCAGGAAATCTAGTCAAGACTCATTAGAGTAGTCCAGGAGAGGAGAAAGTACAGAGATTAGAGTGGAGGCAGGAAATGGAGAGATGAGGACAGACTTGGAGTTTTTAAAAAATGCTCTTTGTTGTTTAATTCACAGACTATAAACATAACCACTTTCAGTGTATAGTGCTATGAGTTTTGGGCTTCCCAGGTGGCTCAGTGGTAAAGAATTCACCTGCAATGCAGGAGACGTGGGTTTGATCCCTGGATCAGGAAGATTTCCCTGGAAAAGGAAATGGCAACCCACTCAAGTATTTTTGCCTGGCAAATCCCTTGGACAGAAGAGCTTGGTGACTACAGTCCATGCAGTTACAATTGAGTCAGACACGATAGTGACTAAAGAACTTGAGTTTTAACAAACATACAGAGTCAAGTAAACACCCTCCCATCATAATGTAAAATAGATCTATCACCCCTTCCCCCCCAGAAATTCCTCATACTGTAGTCACTCTTCATCCACCTCTAAGCCCTAACAACCAGTCATCTTCATACCCACTAGCTTTGCCTCTTCTACAGTATCAGATAAGTGGAACCTTAGTGTAGCTCTTTGAGGCTGGTTTCTTTCATTCAGCATAACACCTGTGAGAGATAGCCATGTTATTCATATATCACTAGTTCTTTCTGTCTTTTCCAAGTAGAATTTCACTGTATAGATCATCAGAGTTTGTTGAATCATTCATCTTCTGAAGAATATTTGTGTTATTACAAGTGATGGCAATAATGAATAGAATTACTAGAGACAGTTATGTACAGGTTTTTATGTGAATATAAGTTTTCGTGTCTCTAGAATAAACATCTCGGTGTAGGATTAATGGGGCACATGACAAATGTATGTCTAGCTTTACGAGAAACTGCCAAACTGTTCTCCGTAGTAGATGTATCTTTACATTTCCACTAGCAATCCATGAACATTGTGCTTGCTCTGCCTCCTTTCAAATATTTGGCACTGTCTTTAAAAAAATCATTTTAGTAGGTGTGCAGTCCTTCATTGTAGTTTTAATCTGCATTTTTCTAAAGCCTAATGATGTTAAGCATCTCTTTATATACTTAAATATATGATATTCAGGATATGAGACCTTTGTTGCATATATGATTTGCAAATATTTTCTCCTAGTCTGTAGCTTGTCTTTTTGTTCTCTCTGTGTCCTAGAGGCAACAAAAGTATTGATTTTGGTGAAGTCCAATTTATTAAAGTCCAGTGTTATTATTCAAATAAATCCAATTTTGTAAAGCTTATAATTTCAGACCTAAAATCGGTGCTCTTTGTTGGCACGCATTTGCTTTGCCTCCTTTCAAATATTTGGCACTGTCTTTAAAAAAATCATTTTAGTAGGTGTGCAGTCCTTCATTGTAGTTTTAATCTGCATTTTTCTAAAGCCTAATGATGTTAAGCATCTCTTTATATACTTAAATATATGATATTCAGGATATGAGACCTTTGTTGCATATATGATTTGCAAATATTTTCTCCTAGTCTGTAGCTTGTCTTTTTGTTCTCTCTGTGTCCTAGAGGCAACAAAAGTATTGATTTTGGTGAAGTCCAATTTATTAAAGTCCAGTGTTATTATTCAAATAAATCCAATTTTGTAAAGCTTATAATTTCAGACCTAAAATCGGTGCTCTTTGTTGGCACGCATTTGCTGTTATACACTAGCATCAGAATGGTTTCGGGCTTGTTTATTGTTGCACAGGTTGTGTACTGCACAACTCGAGAGGGTATGATTTTTATGGACCACAATGTATAGCAACCCCAAGAGCTGTGAAGTGAGCAGATTCCACAGCCATACATTTATCTCTCTGGCATCTTGTCTACTGCACAGATTGTAGTCATTGCTGTGGTTCCATCATTTATTTGTTGTTATGTGGAATGCATATTGGAGATGTATTTAAGAAGCTCCTCTATATAAACCATCTAAAGCTAACTTGTTCACACCAACTCTTCCTGTTCTTGGGGTTTCAGCAACATCATCCTTTCAGGATGGTTTCCTCAGCTGACTCCATCAGTTCACATGGAAATTGGAAACTTCTTGTACTTAACCAGTTTTCATAGTCTGCTGCTGCTGCTGCTNGCATTCCAGTCCCCTATAATGAAAAGGACATCTTTTTTGGGTGTTAGTTCTAAAAGGTCTTGTAGGTCTTCATAAAACCGTTCAGCTTCAGCTTCCTCAGCATTACTGGTTGGGGCATAGACTTGGATAACTGTGATATTGAATGGTTTGCCTTGGAAAGGAACAGAGATCATTCTGTCGTTTTTGAGACTGCATCCAAGTACTGCATTTCGGACTCTTTTGTTGACCATGATGGCTATTCCATTTCTTCTGAGGGATTCCTGCTCGCAGTAGTAGATATCATGGTCATCTGAGTTAAATTCACCCATTCCAGTCCATTTTAGTTTGCCGATTCCTAGAGTGTCGATGTTCACCCTTGCCATCTCGTTTGTCCACTTCCAATTTGCCTTGATTCATGGACCTGACATTCCAGGTTCCTATGCAATATTGCTCTTTATAGCATTGTATCTTGCTTCTATCACCAGTCGCATCCACAACTGGGTATTGTTTTTGCTTTGGCTCCATCCCTTCATTCTTTCTGGAGTTATTTCGCCACTGATCTCCAGTAGCATATTGGGCACCTAATGACCTGGGGAGTTCCTATCATTTTGGGCATATTGGGCACCTAATGACCTGGGGAGTTCCTATCATTTTGCCTTTTCATACTGTTCATGGGGTTCTCGAGGCAAGCATACTGAAGTGGCTTGCCATTTCCTTCTCCAGTGGACCACGCTGTGTCAGCCCTCTCCACCATGACCCGCCCGTCTTCGGTTGCCCAGCAGGCATGGCTCAGTTTCATTGAGTTAGACAAGGCTGTGGTCCTAGTGTGATTAGATTGACTAGTTTTCTGTGAGTATGGTTTCAGTGTGTCTGCCCTCTGATGCCCTCTTGCAACACCTACCATCTTACTTTGGTTTCTCTTACCTTGGGTGTGGGGTATCTCTTCACGGCTGCTCCAGCAAAGCACAGCCGCTGCTCCTAGTAGTTCACCCAAACTCATGTGCATCGAGTCGGTGATGCCATCCAGCCGTCTCATCCTCTGTCGTCATTATCTCTGTTCTTTTCTCATTCTTCAAAGCTCTGTCCCCTTTTAGTGTTCTCTGGCCCCTATGCTTACGTCTTTCACTGACTGATTCAACAAATATTAGTTTATGCCTGTCATGTGCCAAGTTCATTTCAAGGCAGAACTACAGCTACTACAGCTATGAACAGGACAGTTTGTCTTGTTAAGATTTTTCAGTTAACTGGGAAGTGATAAGCTGTGAACAGTTAAACGGATAATTTCATATACCCATAAGTGCTATGAAGAAAATAAAGCATGGTAAAAAAAAAAAAAAAAAGTACACAGGGACAGCAACGTAATCTCCTTGAGACAGAGCTTATGGGGAAGTCTTCTCTGAGACCTAAATCATGAGAAGGAAAGTACCTACAAAGGTCTGGGGGAAAAGATATTCCAAACAGGAGGAATAGCAATTGCAGGTACCCTAACATATAAGTGAGGTTGACAAATTCATGGTTTAGAAAATAGGCTGGGGTAGTTCCCACCAGGCGCTAGTGGTAAAAATCCACCTGCCAATACAGGAGATTCAGGAGATGCGGGTTCATTCCTTGGGTTGGGAAGATCCCCTGGAGAAGGAAATGGCAACCCACTCCAGTATTCTTGCCTGGAGAATCCCATGGACGGAGGAGCCTAGTGGGCGACAGTCCATACGATCGTAAAGAGTCAGATACGACTAAGCAACTAACACCTTCACTTTTCACTTTCTTTTCATACNTCCTCCGTCCATGGGATTTTCCAGGCAAGAGTACTGGAGTGGGGTGCCATTGCCTTCTCCAGAATTATTGTCTAGAGTCTGCTTAATATAATCAAAGGAGTTTGCAAGCATACAGTCCTTATCTCACATATTTTTGTTTGAGACAGAGGGAATACAGAATAAGTTTCAAAATAAAAAACTACTTTCCTTTTTTTTTTTGAAATGGGGAATCATCTTTTAATTATCTTATTTTACCTGAAAATATATTTGAAATTTTTTGTATAGTGAAATAAGAATTTTGCTCATGAAAATTATAATCATAAATATTATATTTGATAAGTATATTATTAATGGCTTAGAATATTGAACATTCCTAAGAACTTGTTTAACAGAATGCTGCTTGGAAAGTAGCATGCCTAAAAATGCAAATGAAATATGAAAAGCTGGCAATTTTCCTTAACCTGAATCATGTCCTAGTGTGTCGTCAGGTTCTCATGGGAAGAATGTACCCCTTTCCTAGTCCTGGATATCCTTGTAGATAATTAGATGCATCTTAGAATTCTACCTCCACCTCCCTCTACCCCGGCCCGCATGTGCTTCAGGATTTATAATTGCAATGTCCCACAACTTTCAGCTCTTGTACTTCCACTATAGACTAGATGAAAACATTGGGTTGACATTTTTAGAACCCAGACATTCATCCTTTATGATTTGTAGTTTTCAAAAGAATAAGGATTAAATCTCTAAATTTTGAGGAAATTTTTTACCAAGTAATATGAAAGGAAAAAAATGTATACTTAAATTTTAAAAAATACATGTTCCCCAAAATTGTTTATGAATAACAGAAAAGACTGAAAACCTTACATCTTCATAAAACCACAAAATATTTTTATTAAAGCTCTGTTACAGTTGTTTGCAAGACCAATTATCAATGAGATTCCATATGAGACTCATTTAAATTTAATTTCTCAATAGCCAAAAAGTCTTATTTTTTCTATCTCAGTGTATAATCTGAGCTGTTAGGGTTTGTTGTACAATTTTGATGACTTTGGCAGTGTAGAGATTTGGTAAATAGGAAAAAAAGAAATAGAGACTAAAAATAGAAAGGATGAAATACTGTAAGAAAAAATTTTGTCTTGTGGTATTTCCAGTAATACTTAACATAAGGAAAAAAATTTGTTTTGTGAAGTATGTATAAAAGCATTATGACAGCAGTAGGAATGTCTTTAAATAGGTACAGATTTTTTATTTTCTGTACTTCCCCATGTAACTCTTTTGAGGATCAGAGTTTCATTTTAAGTCTGCAGGAGCTTAACAGTCAGGTCAACCCTATATAAATACAGGGCAGGACAAAAATTTTGGGTCAAACGATGGAATTTTTAGTGCCAGTTTTCATGCAAATAGTGCTGTCATTTATCTAAAAAAATGATAGTTTNCAGAGTTTCATTTTAAGTCTGCAGGAGCTTAACAGTCAGGTCAACCCTATATAAATACAGGGCAGGACAAAAATTTTGGGTCAAACGATGGAATTTTTAGTGCCAGTTTTCATGCAAATAGTGCTGTCATTTATCTAAAAAAATGATAGTTTCTCATTCAATTTTAAGAGAACCTCTGGGTAATTTTTGTTTGATTTGATTTTGCTTGTCTTTTTCTATTAGTATACATATGAATTGCAGCGAGCTCAAATTCTGATCTGTTATACCTGAGACTATAATTCACAAACTTGCAACAAACTAAGTGAAGGAAATATCAATTCCAAAAGATTAATTGTTTTAGAAACACTCTCTTTACCCATTGAGTTTTAAGTGATTGATCCATAATGTACACTCAATAAATGTTTACTAAATTAAATGTTTATAATGTAACCCAATCTTAATATGAATTGAAACCTTAGTTATCACTATTTGTGATATAGTATTCACTATATGTCAGTTTTTGCAATTAAAAATATTAGTATGTTATCTAAGATAATATATCTGTGTTAGTTTTTTTTTAATTTAGTTACAAATTCTATAGCTGTTGTCAGGTAAACTTTTGGGCTTTTGTTATAACCATGTTATTTTCTAGAATTCTAGACATATAAAATAAAACATTAAGGAATTTAATGAAACAAAAATATTAACTTTTAAAAAAATATTCTTTCAAAATATATTTAAATCCTGGTTTTAAAAACAAGATCCACTTAGAATGCACAGATAGTAAAATATGGTTTATCCTAGATGAAATATCTTCTAGTGGGAAAATAGGAATGGGAATATGTTCCCTTGGAAAGAGACATACTCCAAGCAATAGACTTGATGTTTCTCTTGAAACAGTGCTATATATTTGTTTACTGGTTTATATGATTTTTTAAAAACTTGCATAATGACTATGTTATTAATAGATGAGGTTTCTCGAGTCACTTTTAGAAGCTATCAAACAACATTTATTGAGGTTTCTTCAATAAACAACTTTTTAACACCTTTAATATACTGGTGCATGCGTGTTAATTCGCTTCAGTCATGTCTGGCTCTTTGCAGCCCTAAGGACTGCAGCCCACCAGGCTCCTTTGCCCATGGGGTTCCCCAGGCAAGAATACTGGAGTAGGTTGCCATGCCCTCCTCCAAGGGATAGTCTCGACCCAGGAATCGAACCTGTGTCTCCTGTATATCCTGCATTGGCTGGCAGGTTCTTTTCTACTAGTGCTACCTGGGAAGCCCATACTATACAGGATGCTAGTAGAATAAAAAAGAATGATAAATAACACTATACAGTGTAATGGGAAAGACAGCAAATAAATTAACAATTAAAATACCATGAAGTAATGATCAAAGAATAATATGGAGGAAAGGAAAAAAGCTCCAATGCAGTCGAGGTGAAAAATGAGAGTTCCAGAAGGTATGTCATTTAGAAGATTTTTAAAGGAAAATGAAATAACTTCTGCAAGGACGTATAGGTATGAAAGAGTAGAGTATGGAATTTCATCTGAATTTTAAAGAAATAAATAACTAATAATAACATATCTCTAGTTTGGAGTGAACTTAAGAAGAATAAAAATGTAAAGATAAAAATGTCTAAAAGTGTAAATAAGTCTGACCACCTTGCCACTGTTTTCTGTAATCTAGCTCCATTCACCTCACTAGCCTAAATTATTCTACTTTTCTCCTAATCTCAGCAGTCTGTGTCCCAAATGGAATCATTTCCTCATGTATCATGTTATTTTTCTTCTTTTTGCCTGTGTTTGTGCCATTCCACCTCTCTGAAATGCTTTTGCCCTTTTTATTCTATTTCCCCTCTTCATTCCTCTTTTCCCTCCTGCCTTGCACCAACTCATAAGCTGTATCTCAACTATCACCTTACATAGGATTGGCTATTCCGTCATATTGACCACACTGCATAGACATGTACTCTTGGTATAGTATCCCAGCATCCTGCACAAGAGACATGGGTTTGATCCCTGAGTCAGAAAGATCCCCTGGAGTAGGAAATGGCAACCTGCTCCAGTATTCTTGTCTGAAAATTTATAAGGACAGAGGAGCTACGGGCCATGGGGTCGCAAAAGAGTCAGACACGACTGAGCGACTGAACATGCATTCTTATAACACTTGATTGCACTTGTGTTCCCTTGTGTGACTGAGTCACTTGACGACAGGGAGCTTATCGTATTCATCCTTAGCACCTGGTGTAGTACTTGACATATAATCATTGTTCTAGTTTTATTAAAAGAGTAAACAAGCAAACAAATAAGCAAATCATCTGTGAAAGTAAGCTATTGTGTTAAAAAAAATATGTCTGAATTTTGGACTCCTTAGATGGAAGCACCAAAGATCCATGGCTTGAGAATAATCTCAGTGCAGCATTGAGCAGAATACTATTGTACCTAAGAATAGTAAACTAATGTTATTGTACTATGTACAAAGAACATATGTACAAAAAGGTTATGGAACCTAAAAGTAAGGTTTGTCATTGTTTATCCTGTCAGACTTTCACACTGGATTCAGGAAATATGAAGGCTCTGATCATGAGAGATATCATATGTAATGAAATTTATATAATTTACCGTTCTTGCAGTAGTCTGAGTGAAATATAGTCGTCCCTTGGTATTCATAGGGGTTTGGTTCCAGGATTGCTTTGGACACCAAAATTCTAGGATGTTCGCGTCCTCTATGTAAAATGGTATGGTACAGTTGGCTTTCTGTATCAGCTGTATTTGATTGAGTCTGAGGATGTGAAACTCATGGACACAGCTTATAATTATACTCACTACTTTTTTTGCCCTGTTTCTGACAGTGAAAATTTGATTTTTTGAAGAATCCTGAAGTTAGAAAAAGAATATCTTAAAAAGCTCAGCAATATTTTGTCAGGTCTAAATTAAAGAATTAATTAGTATTCTGCTTTATACATTAGCTTCATTAATTTGTTTACTATGAGCGCATATTCAAGTGAATGGCCTCCCTTGTGTATGTTGATGAATGAAGTGTGTGCTGAAATGCAAGGCATAGGTTTATACTAATACAGGCACTTTTGTTATACTGTTTAACTGACAGTTAAAATTTTAGGAGGGAATTTTTTTTTATTCTCTCTTATTTTTATAACATTGTCTTTCTCTGCTTCTCTTTTAGGCCAATCTACTCAAGTATGGCAGAGAAATATTTTACCTATATACACACTTGCTTATATTATATATAAGTATTATTGATGTTATATACATTATATATTATATATATATTCCATTCTTTACTGAAATAACCATAAATGCAGGTTCACTTTAAATTGGCAATCTAATGACCCAAAGCAACATTCAAAATAAAGTTAAATCTAGGTAAATGCCCTTTCTCTTTAGTTTAGTTGAAAAGATATCATTGAAACTCTTATGTAATGATATCATTCCAGTTGCTATATAAAATTTTTCAAGCCATCCAGACTGTGGGATGTATTATTCTTTTAATGTTATGAGTTGGGAAAAATTAAGCATAAGGCATTACAGCTGAGTTTCACTACACATTAATTATTTTAATTGACAATTTCTTAATGAATATCTGATAAATCAGTCTTGCAATTCCTCATGCTTTATGGCATGCTTAACTCAATACAGACACTTTAGAATCACTATGCTGTGAGAGCTTAATACAAATTTGAGATCATTATAATTAAAATCATACTCAAACCTCATGCTCAGTTCTAAGTCTTTTCATCTTTTTTGAATTTTCTTTGGAAGATACCTTGAATTTAATATTATAACAAGAATAGGCAGAATATATAATCAAGCCAAGCATCTTCAATACGTTGAGAAAAAAATGTTTTGTCTCTAGGGTGCAACGTTAAAAACTGGCCTTAACTGCCATTCTCTATAAATAATCCTCATCCCTTAAAATTTTTTAAAGACATCAATTCCCTCCTGGTCACTGCCATAAAGACAAAGAATGCCTTAATGATTCTATTAAGGTTATCATTAAAATAAAAGAAGATTTGGAGACATCAGCTATAAATCACTATAAAATGGCCTGTGGGTAACCCTTGACATAACTCACTTGAAATAAACCTGGGATGGAGTCATAGCCTTTGGTCAAGCCAGTAGGTGAGCTAAAGGTCTTTTCCAACCTGTGCTTCATTTCTTAAAATATTAGTTCCTCTTTAAATGAATGGAGAGCATTTCGATATATACATAAATTGACATATGTTTTATGTTGAAACAAGTCAACTTAAGTAACAGTATTGAGGATGTTTATGCATTTATTTGAAATATTTACTCTTTTGTAAAATGAATGTAATTTAGTTATATGCTTACTTATAGCTATTTTGTTAAAATATTTCATGATTTGATATTATAAACTTTTTGCAAGAACCCAGATTAATATTACCTAAATTGAGCTCATACTGGCCCCTATCATAATGTGGTATAAGAATTATGAAGAAATTGCAAGATTTCAGTTATTAGTCTGATTCCTCAAAGAAGTTATTGTTAACAACTTTTTCCCCATTGGCATTTAGCTGATAAAGATGCAACTCTGAAAACTTGCCTAGACTTACAGGCCAATAACTTGGATTTGAGTCCCAAGCTTAATAAAGTTATGGCTGTTGGCAAATCTTTGAATAACTCTAACTTCAATTTCTTTGTCTGTGAAGTAAGATTGATAATGTCTCACACTCTTGCTGGGAGACTTAAAATAAGACAAAATATATGAGAATGTTTTTGTAACATAAAGTTTAGATGTCAGGGTGTACATTGAATAATATTAGAGAAGCAGGTTTAAAAATGAACAGATATAATAAAAGTATTCAAATTATTTTTAAAATTATTAGTGTTTGGATTATTAAACTTACTAAACTTTTATATGTTTTGTAATACTTAACAGATTCTCCCTAAATATATATATAATAATAGTATAAAGAATTATTAGTATTTATTTCTTTTTTGAAAAATCTCTCTTCTGATGACAAAATTGCATTATAAAGTCAGTATTTCTTTTGGAGTGAGGAGAAGTTCTTAGGTAAAGCTTGCATAATTTTGGTATTCCATTGGCATGTACTATGCCTTTTGTTTTATTCACTCTCTAATAGATTAATTACGAGAAAAGGGAAAAATACTTTGTGAGTAACAATTGGAAAGTCATTGCTTTGGATGAATATCTCAAAGAAGGGAAAATAATTATTTCTAGTAAAAAATCATCGAATCCACAGTAGCAAATTTTATAGTACTTAATGTTCTACCCTTGACACCTTTTTGTATTTTCAGACTCTTCAGAAAAAGGTGTCAGGATCAACAGAATAAGAAAATTATGACCTTTTGAAAAGTTTTGAAAATTTCATTTAAATTAAACATCTGTGGACATCCAAAATCCACATCCTAGTCCTAGACTAGTGAATCAAACACATTGTGACAAAGTTTAAATAAAATGCAGTCTTTTTTCAGAATTTTTATGATACTCTTTTAGATTAATCACAATCATATTTCTTTAAAAAATAGTTGGCCTTTAAATAACATGGGTTTGAACTGCATGGGTCCACTCACATGAAGGGTTGTGTTTTTTTTTTAGCAAATATATTGGGAAAGTTTTTTGGAGATTTGTGACAATCTGAAAAAATTTGCACAAACTACATACCCTAGAAATATAGAAAAAATAAGAAAAAGCTAGGTATGTCATGAATGCATAAAAATATGTGTATAACATGCAAATATGTATTGATCATTTTTGTATGTTACTTGTAAGGCTTCCAGTCAACCTTAGGCTGTTAGCCCTTAAATTTTGGAAGAGTCGAAGGTCATACTTAGATTTTTCGATTGTGCAACAGGGTCACTACCCTAGACTTCTAAGTTGTTTGAGTTGTATAGTTAACTAACTGTATTAAAATTTTCTAGCAACTTACAAGGGTTTCCCTGTAGCTCAAATGGTAAAGAATCTTCCTGCAATGCAGGAGACCTAGGTTTGATCCCTGGGTCAGGAAGATCCTCTGGAGAAGAAAACTGCAATCCATTCCCTCCAGAGAAGGGAAAGGCAACTTACATAGCCTTGAAATGTTGTGTCATTCCTTGTCTATATATTGCTTCACCAAATGGAATATAAATTCCTTCTCCTCCATGACTAGCACCATAGGGGATAATGTCTAAAAAAGATGGTTGTGGGACAAATTAAAGAGTAAACCTATCACATGACCAAAAAAATGAGACCAGGGCAAATCTATATTCTAAATCTATATTCAGAAAGGAAGATCACTAATATTACTCTCATGGGTGAAAATTAGTCTGGGTTAAAACAAATGGAAGTGAGAGAAATGAGTTTTGCATTTATGTTTTATTTTTACTTATCTTTGGACTTTGTACCCCTTGTATTCAGTGACTGCCCCTTTGTTATCTGTCTGCACTGAATGAAGTGAAAAGAGCTGTAGTTTGGATGTACTGATCTAGTAAAGTTTCAAGTCCAGTTAACAGGAAACCTGTCACTAAGGAGTTCCTAGCAATGATTCTATTAGCTGACATCTCTGAGTAGAAACCAGCAGCTCCCAGAGATGTCAAGGCTTCAACCCCAAGGGGGAAAGCAAGAAGAAAAGGCAGAAATTTTTGAAGACTAGGAAGAACTCTGCAGTGAAGAATTCATTTGAAAAGATTCAAATGTTGAGGGTTGCCTCACGGTGGTACATATGATCCTGTTTTCTTATTGACTAGTCAAAATGATGTTCACAACACATGTAGATATAAAGAATTATTAAAACACTTTATGAAAAATAACAATAGAAAGAAACAGAATTTAATGAGTCACTGAGTAATCTTAACTGTCCATTTTAATTAATATTTATTAGTTAATATTTAGTATTTCTCTATTCAAACTATATGTGGGTAAAAAAAGACAATATACTCATGCCTACCCAATAAAGTTGTTCTGTAAAGAGTGTGAGTACTCAGCTAATCCATAAAAATCCCTTTAAAGTCTAAAGTCTTCTTAAACTACTTAAAATCTGATTATTTTGCCATCAACACTTCAGGAAAACAGCTAACACAATAAAATGAAACACAGTGATATAATTGTTCTAGTCACTAATAACAAGGTGTTACGTTAGCTTTCCCTAACCTTTGCTTTGTCTCCTTCATCTTCAGATCTATCACACACACACACACACACACTCACATTCACTCATACACACAGAAACCCACACCTGTGCATGTCCATCTCCAAGATTCTGAGCCTTAGACAATTTGACCCTCTTTCAAGTCTTCCCAGAATACACTAATATGCTGATTAACTGTATTAAACATGAAGTGGTCAGTCATAGTGGGGTCTCCAGACTGCTGGGGATTTGAGCCCATTAGAACCTATACGTGCATGTGGGGGAACTAGAAATGAGGTCTTTGATCTAATTAGCTAGAGTTCCTATTAAATGTCGTGTGTGATTATGCCTTCTATTTCTTCTCCCTTCTTCTTCTGGGTTGGCTGTTTAAAGATGATCTATCTGTTTATAATCAGACCAAACTTCTCCCAGGACCTAGAAAAATTTCAGTCCCTAGATATTTTTCAGTCCCTAGATTGAATGCTTAGATATTTTTAAAGGAATGTTTTAGCCCTGTGAGGAATCTTCTAAGTATTTCATTTTGTTTTATTCAAGATCGACACATTCTTTTCACATTTTTATGAGTGTTTCCCCCTCTGAATAATAGGCCTCCATGTGATTATTTACCGCTCCTTCTCCAGTGTCTCAATGGTGAAGATTTCACCTGCACTGCAGGAGAGACAGGAGACGTGGGTTCTATCCCTGAGTCAGGAAAATCCCCTGGAGAATAAAATGGCAACTCACTCCAATATTCTTGCCAAGAGAATCCCTTGGACAGAGGAGCCTGGCGGGCTAGAGTCCATAGGGTTTCAAAGAGTCAGACACAACTAAACACACACACACACACACACATATGTGACCTCAGTGGGGCAGAGAGTCTATATTGTTCTGCTCTACTTTTTATATTAATTCCTTCTGTAGATTCAGGTGGAGAGGTTGGTTTTGTAATTCAGGTATAGGTTTGAAGTACCATTCCCAACATAGAGGTGGTAGAATTTGATCAGCTATGGCTTCCATTCCCTACATTTTAATGTATGAATCTGAATTGCTCTGAGAGTTTTGCTGTGTAAATCCATGCCATCATTTGATAATTTTGCAGTTCTTCATTTTTTTTCACACATCTCCAAGTGGAACTAACAGAAATGTAACAGTGACAAATGCTCTCTAGTTATTAGTTTAAGGGCTGGTTAGGTGGTGTCAGGAAAATGTTTAATTCTTCCTTTTCATGGAATGGTCAACTCTTTAATTTCTTTAAGAGCATTTTTAAAAGCTTTTGGAGATTTATATTTAGAGGTTAATAAGAGAGGAGCTGGTATGCTTATTAACATCAACTCATTGCTCTGTGCTTTCTTTTAGCCTCTTGGTAGAAGAACTGTTAATCATCTTTAAAAAATAATAACAATCAACCTGATGTAAGAAACACCAAGAGATGAACTAATGATTATTATTAGGAACTTGAAGCTGTGTAGGGATACGAGGTTAACCAAGGTTAAATCTGAAACACCATACATTTTATATTCTCATATTATAACTGTTCTCACCAAATATTATTGTTCACACTTGTATTCCTCCTGTTGCTCTTCTTTTCAAATAGTTCAAAAAATTTACTCGATGGTATTTCTGTGAGTAGGCTTTCATTTGGTATTGTGAGCTAAAGATTTTCCCATATGACATTCTTCTAAGTAATGTACAGAAACTATTTCTATAGTTTATTTTTAGAAAGTTTTGAAACTAAAAAGTAGCAGTCAGAAAGTTAATCTAAAATAAAATTTAGGTAATCTAAAATTAAAATGATGATCATATTATAACTGTTCTCACCAAATATTATTGTTCACACTTGTATTCCTCCTGTTGCTCTTCTTTTCAAATAGTTCAAAAAATTTACTCGATGGTATTTCTGTGAGTAGGCTTTCATTTGGTATTGTGAGCTAAAGATTTTCCCATATGACATTCTTCTAAGTAATGTACAGAAACTATTTCTATAGTTTATTTTTAGAAAGTTTTGAAACTAAAAAGTAGCAGTCAGAAAGTTAATCTAAAATAAAATTTAGGTAATCTAAAATTAAAATGATGATCATTGGATCATTGAAAAAGCAAGAGAGTTCCAGAAAAACATCTACTTCTGCTTTATTGACTATAACAAAGCCTTTGATTGTGTGGATCACAATAAACTGTGGAAAATTCTGAAAGAGACGGGAATACCAGACCACCTGACCTGCCTCTTGAGAAATCTGTATGCAGGTCAGGAAGCAATAGTTAGAACTGGATATGGAACAACAGACTGGTTCCAAATCGAGAAAGGAGTACATCAAGGCTGCATATTGTCACCCTGCTTATTTAACTTATATGCAGAGCACATCATGAGAAACACTGGGCTGGATGAAGCACAAGCTGGAGTCAAAGTTGCCAGGAGAAATATCAATAATTTCAGATATGCAGATGATACCACCCGCATGGCAGAAAGCAAAGAAGAACTAAAGAGCCTCTTGATGAAAGTGAAAGAGGAGAGTGGAAAAGTTGGCTTAAAACTCAACATTCAAAAAACTAAGATCATGTCATCTGGTCCCATCACTTCGTGGGAAATAGATGGGGAACAATGGAAACAGTGACGGACTTTATTTTGGGGGTTCCAAAATCACTGCAGATGGTGACCACAGCCATGAAATAAAAGACGCTTGCTCCTTGGAAGAAACCTATGACCAACCTAGACAGAATATAAAAAACAGAGACGTTAATTTGCCAACAAAGGTTCATCTAGTCAAACCTATGGATTTTCTAGTAGGCAAGTATAGATGTGAGAGTTGGACTATAAAAAAAGCTTAGCGCCAAAGAATTGATGGTTTTCAACTTGGTGTTGGAGAAGACTCTTGAGAGTCCCTTGGACTGCAAGGAGATCCAACCAGTCCATCCTAAAGGAAATCAATCCTGAATATTCATTGGAAGGACTGATGCTGAAGCTGAAACTCCGATACTTTGGCCACCTGATGTAAAGAACCGACTCACTGGAAAAGACCCTGATGCTGGAAAAGATTGAAGAGGGGAAGAGAAGGGGACAACAGAAGATGAGATGGTTGGATGGTATCACTGACTCAGTGGACATGAGTTCGAGTAAACTCCGGGAGTTTACTGCTGTTTGCGGCAGTTCATGGGGTCACAAAGAGTTGGACACCACTGAGCAACTGAACTGACTGAACTGAAAATTAAAATCTCAAAAGCTAAGTTATAAATGTTAAGGAGAAGGGACAGTAAATATTAAAAGAGAAAGAAAGAAAAAGGAGAAAAGAATGACGTCTAGTTCTTAAAATACATAAATGAAACTGAGGAAGATTCATGAGATGTAATTGCATATTATTGTTGAAGAATCAGACACAAGTATTTTTCCAAGAGTCAAAATGAGGTGTAGGTAAAAAATGCTTTGGAATCATATTAGAACTTCACGTATATTAGCTAGAATTTTCTCTTAGAGAGGATGGATTTGATATCACTACCTCACAAAATACCCCCAAATGTAGTGACTGTAGACAATAAACACTTACCTCAGATGATTTATATTGGTCATGAATTTGAGGGTAGCTCACTGGGTTTGATCTAGCTAAGAGTGTCATGTAATTGCAGCCAAGGTCTCAACTGAGGTTAGTCATTTGAAACCTTGTCTGGTACTAGTATATCCACTGGGGTTACAGTCACTTGAAAACTTGGCCTCTCCTGGTTATGTCCACTTCCAAAGTGGCTCACTCACATGCCTAACGTAAGTACTGGTTATTGGTGGGAGGCCTCAGCTCCTTGCCAGGTGGGCCTCTCCATTGGTTAAGCGTCCTCAAGGCATGACCCTGGCTCCCACCTAAGGGCGACTTTGTCCCTGAAGACTCGTTTGACAGTGTATGGAGATAGTTCTGGTCACATTGCAACTTTAGTTGAGGCACTAGAAACATCTACTGGTAGAGGCCAAGCATACTGCTAAACATTCTGCAATATACAATCATTCACAACAAATAATTACTCAGTCAAAAATCAATAGTGCTGAAGCTGAGAAACCCTCTCCCAAAGCAAGCAATCAAGAAAGAGGAAGATTGAAGCTGTGATGTCTTTTATGACCTAGCCTCAGGAGTCAGACCGTCATTTCTGCAATATCCTGTTGGTAATATCGATTAGTCCTCTTCATTGTGGGAGGGGGATTCATAGGAGCATAAATACCAGGAGGCAAGAATTATTGGGGGCCATCTTGGATGCTTTCTCCTCAGAAGGAAAGCTATGACAAACCTAGACAGTGTATTAAAAAGCAGAGACATCATTTTGCAGATAAAGATCCATATAGTCAAAGCTGTAGTTTTCCAGTGGTCTTGTACGGGTATGACAGTTGGACCATAAAGAAGGCTGAGTACCAAAGAATTGATGCTTCTGAATTGTGGTTCTGGAGAAGACTCTTGAGAGTCCCTTGGACTGCTAGGAGATCAAACCAGTCAATCCTAAAGGAAATCTTTGCGACCCCATGGACTGTAGCCTACAAGGCCCCTCTGTCCATGGAATTTTCCAGGCACAAGTACTGGAGTGGATTGCCATTTCTTTCTCCGTAAAGGAAATCAAGCCTGAATATTCATTGGAAGGACCGATCCTGAAGCTGAACCACCAATACTTTGGCCACCTGATGCAAAGAACAGACTCTTTGAGAAAACACACACACACACACACACACACACACTGATGCTGGGAAAGGTAGAAAGCAAGAGGAGAAGGGAACGGCAGAGGTTGAAATGGTTAGATATCACCAACTCAATGGACATGAATTTGAGCAAACTCCAGGAGATAATAGAGGACAGAGGACCCTGGCATGCTACCATCCATGGGGTCATAAAGAGTTGGACACAAACTTAGTGACTGCACAACAACAAGAACATCTTGGAGGCTAGCTATCACAGAAAAACTAAGTGTGTAAAAAAATGGCATCTTTTTGGTTTAGGAATTTCAATGAAGTTTTTTATTAGAAAAAGTATGTGAAGTATTACTAATATTCCAGAAGCCACAATCTTTCCTCTGTTTGCGAATGTATGTGTAGATGTATTTTGGGGTATAATTTACACTTTTGAGGCTTTAAATCAATAAGTCAGAAAACAAGGAATATAAATCTATTAAAGTATTTTCAGGGAAAGAACAGAGGACATTTTAAACAACAAATTAGATGATGAATACAATTTGAATACCTTTCAATTAATTAAGGGCCTAGAGTGTAAATGTAAACACAGTGTGTAATTACCACATTGAAACAAATGTCCCCCAACTACACTGCTAGCATCCACTTTTAAAAGAAGCAGGTGTACATTAAGCAAAAGTGTAAAATGGCAAAATGAGGAAGCCGAATGAGAAGCCAGAACATATTACCTTCAGCTAAATAACTTAAGACTTGAATTTAAATGGCAATAAAGTCTAATGATAGCATTA
The DNA here is from genome assembly GCA_006410675.1 of Oreotragus oreotragus. Lineage (NCBI taxonomy): Eukaryota > Metazoa > Chordata > Mammalia > Artiodactyla > Bovidae > Oreotragus > Oreotragus oreotragus. The sequence continues at coordinate 250,900 of SJYX01011879.1, forward strand.
ACACAGCAAAAGCATACCTATCAGAGAATTCGTGGAGCGCTCTCTCTCCTGCTAACAAGGCTTCTTGCAGTCTGGAAGTGCAGTAGCAAGGGTGTGTTCATGAAAAGGGCTTAAGAAGTAAGATGCTCTCTAAGATGATAGCCTTGATTTTTAGGTACCAGGAAGTTACTAGTTAAATTTGGCATTGGAGTGGCCACCTGATTAGGATTCCTAATTCTTCACATGCTAAGAAAATAATTTTAAGATTGTTAAAATTAATGTTATATATTACTTTATTTGACTCTCTTCTCGCACATAAATGTAAACCTTTTCTCATCTAAATTCTCCATGAAGGAAAAAGGAGGGAAACACGTCCTTTGCTACTGCTAAGTCACATCAGTCGTGTCCGACTCTGTGTGACCCCATAGACAGCAGCCCACCAGGCTCCCCCATCCCTGGGATTCTCCAGACAAGAATACTGGAGTGGGTTGCCATTTCCTTCTCCAATGCATGAAAGAGAAAAGTGAAAGTAAAGTCGCTCAGTCTGTCCGACTGTTAGCAACCCCATGGACTGCAGCCCACCAGGCTACTCCGTCCATTGGATTTTCCAGGCAAGAGTACTGGGGTGGGGTGCCATTGCCTTCCCCGAACACGTCCTTTGGAGATATCATATTTGTTTTGTTTTCATCTCTAGTGTTTACTGCTTTTTTCTGCTAAACTGTAAGGAGAAAATGCCTTACATGGGCGCAAAAGGTGAAAGAGGCCTCTTACAGTGAATAATAAAAATAGAAGAAAAAGATGAAGTAGACACAAGCTAAGGAAGAGAGTTGCGGCCACAGCACACATTATGCATTTCAGTCTGTCATGTAGCTTCCATGCTTATTTTAATGTGATTATTTCATCAGAGAGGATAATAGCAGCATCATGATTAATTTTGCAATATGTTTCATGAATGCTTCTGTTCCTCCCCGTATTTTAGTTCCGCTACTTCCTTCACGTGAGTGTTGATGATAGATATGGGAACGATTTTCAAATTGTGCACAGCAATAGTCTGATAGTATATACACACATATGTGTGTGTGTGTGTATATATATATATATATATGTATATATATATATATATATAATCTTTGCATGGCTGTTAGAGAATCAAAGTATATTTATAAATGAAAATGCTAGTCACTTAGTCATGCCTGATTTTTTTGCAACTCCATGGACTGTAGCCCACCAGGCTCCTCTGTCGATGGAATTCTCCAGGCAAACATACTGGAGTGGGTAGCCATTCCCTTCTCCAGGGGATCTTCCCAACCCAGGGACCAAACCACCCCTCCTACATTGCAAGCAGATTCTTTAGGGTCTGAGAAACAAGGGAAGCCCCATTTGTACAACATATTAAATCCATTGACAAACTGTCCTTAAAGAATTCATTTTAAATAAGACATAGTTTCACATACCTCTATACCTAGGGCTTGAATAAAAAGTAATCACACCTTTTTACATCTTTATTACTGGACACACAAAGCAAAAGCCTCAAAGCCACATGCCTAGATGTCAAGTGATGTGCATTTTTTAATGCCCAACATAGAATACCCATTGTTAAACAGTCAAAGTTCCATTTAATAAATAATGAATGGATAGATGATTAGGTAAGTGTATATGGTCTTGTTCTTTGTCGTCAGAGTGCTATCCATTTGTTAACTACCAAAGAAACATTTGATTTTCGATAACTACTTTAGGTAAATATTTAAGGAAGTGAAATTTGGAGATAAGTGTGATATGACATGAATTACATCATCAACTATATAATGAAAAGAGAAAGTAAATAAAGATGAAATTTTTATTCTGGAGATCATGTGCACATCCCCTTAATGGTGCATCTTGTGGTCCAGGTTCCCACATGTTGGTAGAAATCTACGTTGTGAAGAACAAGAGTGCAAATAGAAAGAAAGGAGTAGACTTCTTTAGGATACTGGTATCCCTGTTGTCTAGTTCTCTATTAAAATTCCTTAGCAAAAATATGAAGGAAGGCTCAGGAGTGTGGAGAGAGAAATAACCCTCCAGGATTCTGGAGAATGATTGTTCTTTGATAAATTGATTTCTGTAACGAATTTGGTCTTTGCACATTACAGAATTATGAGTATTATGCAGTTGTAATATAGTAGTGTGTCTTTTTCTAGAACAAACTTTTTAAAAGCATTTTACAATTCTGTTTGTTCATTTATTGTGCCTGTGCTGAGTCTTCATTGCTGTGTGGGCTTTTCTGTAGTTGCAGCGAACAGAGGCTGCTCTCTACTTGTGGCGTACAGGCTTCTCTTTGTGGGGGCTTCTCTTGTTGCAGAGCATGTGCTCTAGGCCGTGTGGGCTTCTGTAGTTGCAGCATGCCGGCTCTGTAGTTGCACCTCATGGGCTCCAGAGAACAGGCACAATATCTCAAGAGCACAGGCTTAGTTGCTCCATGGCATATGGGATCTTCCTGGATCGGGGATTGAACCCTTGTCTCCTCTATTGGCAGGTGGGTTTTTTACCTCTGAGCCGTAAGAGAAGACCCTAGAATAAACTTAAGGTTTGAAAACCAAATGAATATATATGACCTTTATATAGTTATTTTACAGTGTGTGTTAAGTTTCTAAGGAAATGGTTGCTGCATTAATGATCATAATTGATATTTCTTCAGTGCGTTTAAGGCAATATATTTGTGTTAAGCTCTTTTCTTTATCTAATTTATAATTTATAGGTGTGGGAGATTTTCATTGGCTGGGTTACAAATTCATTAGAATCTCTGCAGTATCTCTAGTACTGTAACCACAAGCTGATGTTAAGTGAAATGTTTGCTTTCAGACAACTCATAAGAGCTGTAAGTGGGCCATTCCTGAACTATATGTTTTTTTGGATTGTCCTTATTTTGCGTTCTATCCTGACAACTAAGATTTAATAATTCCTTATTCAGGGAATTTATAGTCATGAATAGGTTCCTAAAACTTGTATTTGGATGTACAAAACAGTATTCCCTTGCACGTCATTGTATGAATTGTTATATTTTCTGTCATATTATACATGAACACTTGGTATTTTTCACAAAGAGTTGGACACAACTGAGCAACTGAACTGAAGTGAACTGAACTGAACAAGTCTTTAGTATTACTGAGGGAAAGTTTTGATGCTATATATGATGTAGTGAACAGAGAAGCATTTAAAAAATCACCAAAACAAGTTCACAACTTGTGCTTCAACTTTTAAACTATATAAAGTCCCAAATGTGTGTGTTAGTTCATTTTATTGCATGTATACTGAACTTTATGTGGTTTATTATGTGATAGAATTATATGGTTTAGGGCTGAATTCCAGAAATTATATTTCATCAGCATCTCTTTAAGTTTAAATTCGTCATGTAAATGAAAAGGGTATTGTATGTTGAGTCCAAAAACCTGGGTTTCATTAGACCTTTCTGAGCCTTCGTTTCCTTTCTGAAGTTATTAATCACTTCACAGTATTAAAGATTAAATAAATGATTTGAAATATTTATAGTGAATTGCATAACTATGTAGAATATTACCTTTAGTTAGTTAAAACGTGCTTACCTTAGCTACACATTTAAAAGCTTAAGTGCTTGCCTTACGATTTCATGTACAGGTTTAGAGCTATTCATCAGCAATATAGCTAATAGTTCTTCTTAACTATTACTTTGTGTGTAAATGATAAACGTATGAAATATGCTATTTCCAAAACTTTCAATTGGCAACCACATTCAACAGTTGGACAAGTATTAATAATTAAAAGGAACTTACTTTCCTCACTGCCTGATGGTTTACTTTCATATAAATGCCATCTTTTCCAGTACTTTCCTAACCTTCAAAATAACTAACATTATTTCATATGTAAACTAATTATTTATAATATAAACATGTTTTATTTGTTAAGAACAGTGGTTAATCATGCCATGTTTTCATGTTTCTCCTAAATGATAAGATATCACAAATGAAAAACAACATAGAAAAGCCTTACTTTTGGCATTTATGGACATATTTGTAATTATTTGAGTGCACATCTTAAATAGTCCACTTCCATTTTATAGTTGTGATTTTACAATTTTCATCTAGTCAAATAAAAAATAATTAATAGAGAATGGAAAACTACTGTAATTTTTGTCTTCTTCATGAATAATGGGCATTTGGTATAAGAGCTCAGTAGTAAATTATTTAAGAAACCAAATTGGGAAATAATATCATACAATGAGTCAGAAATTATTTATATAGTTACCAGTATAAGGATCAGGCTTGTGGATTCTTATATACCACTAGCCTGGTCATACAATGAAGGAGAAGGAGAGGCAATTTTGAATGCTATATCTATCAGCTTTGGAGCCGTCAACCTCTATTATGTCCTTGGGGCTTTGCACTTTTTTGGCTTTCAGACATCTGAGCTGCCTTGAATGCAGGAGAATATTAAGATTCCAGCAGGCTTCTTGATGTCATCAGTGCTTTTGGTAGTTTTTTTAGTATGAGCTTATAATACTTAGTGCTTAAAGCTAAGCGTACCATCAGTACCCATGTCTGCATCATCTTCATGAACACCACTTCTCCCCAGTACACACACTCAGACTCGATTTCCCCTGTGCTCATAGATCTCTGTTGCCCCTCTGAGGATATGTTCCTTCCTTTCTGCACAATCAAGTACAGCCACCTTGGACTTCTCCAAGTATCCCTGCAAGGGCTTCCCTTGCGGCTCAGCTGGTAAAGAATCTGCCTGCAATGCAGAAGACCTGGGTTTGATCCCTGGGTTGGGAAGATCCCCTGGAGAAAGGAAACGCTACCCACTGCAGTATTCTGGCCTGGATAATTCTATGGACTATATAGTTCATAGGGTCGCAAAGAGTTGGACACAGCTGAGTGACTTTCACTTTCACTTTCATCCCCTCAAAACTTTTGCAAGAGCTGTGGGGTGATGCTGTCAAAAGAGGTTTCAGGCTACCATGAAAAAAACCCAGTAGTTTCATGCAGACACTAGCAAGCAGGTACAACTTTTATAACGGGAAAAGTGCCTTCAGTATTTACAGTTGCATAATTGAAGCCACATCTCTTATGTCTCCTGCCTTGACAGGTGGGTTCTTTACAATGGGTGCCACCTGGAAAGCCCCAGTAAATAGTTGATAAAACTCTGGTATGACAGGATTTTTAGGTTGAATAACAGAGAGAAAATCTGAATTCTAATCCATAGTGATCCATGGAATCTCAGCATCATTTAGTTTGTTATCATATACATGTTTTCATTTCATATTGTTAGCTTACAGTATGTTCTGATAACATTTTAAAGATTTGAGATACCATTATGTATTTTTAATATTACCCCCTTATATTGAGGAAAGTTTTTGGAGACTTTTGAAGCCTCATAAATAAAATTTTTAAATAATCACCCTTTAACTATGTAAGGTTCGGTTCGGTTCAGCTCATTTCAGTAGCTCAGTCATGTCCAGCTCTTTGCGACCCAATGAATCACAGCACGCCAGGCCTCCTTGTCCATCACCAACTCCCAGAGTTTGCCCAAACTCATGTCCATCGAGTCAGTGATGCCATCCAGCCATCTCATCCTCTGTCGTCCCCTTCTCCTCCTGCCCCCAATCCCTCCCAGCTTCAGAGTCTTTTCCAATGAGTCAACTCTTCGCATGAGGTGGCCAAAGTATTGGTGTTTCAGCTTCAACATCAGTCCTTCCAATGAACACCCAGGACTGATCTCCTTTAGGATGGACTGGTTGGGTCTCCTTGCAGTCCAAGGGACTCTCAAGAGTCTTCTTCAACAACTCAGTTCAAAAGCATCAATTCTTTGGCACTCAGCTTTCTTCAGAGTCCAACTCTTACATCCATGCATGACCACTGGAAAAACCATAGCCTTGACTAGACAGACCTTTGTTGGCAAAGTAATATCTCTGCTTTTCAATATACTATCTAGGTTAGTCATAACTTTTCTTCCAAGGAGTAAGCATCTTTTAATTTCATGGCTGCAATCACCATCTGCAGTGATTTTGGAGCCCCCCAAAATAAAGTCTGACACTGTTTCCACTGTTTCCCCATCTATTTCCCATGAAGTGATGGGACCAGATGCCATGATCTTAGTTTTCTGAATGTTGAGCTTTAAGCCAACTTTTTCACTCTCAATTGGTTGTGTGCATCAGAATCACTTGGGAATGCTTGTTAAAACATAGGTTGCTGACACCTATCTCCAGAGTATCTAGAAGAGAGAATCTGCCTTTCTAGCAAGTTCCCAGGTGGGCTGATGGTACTAGTTTAGAGATCACATTTTGAGAAGTTCTCATCCACACTGGAGTATAGGGAAAAAAGGCACAGTATTCTGGGGATCTGCCATCATGTATAAGGATTATGATTGACTGACTCACTAAATGTTGTAAGATCTGGGAATGATTTTTGCCCTGTAGTTTTTAAAATATTTTGCTCAAAATTATATATTGAACCAGTCATGGAATTATTATACTTCCTTCCAAGATTCTATGACATATAAATATGGTATCATGGTCAATAATTTTTTATGCATCTATCATGATCCTAGAATGCCACTTGAATTATCTCATGGATTTTCAAATAACTGTTATTTTCTCTGAAAAAGAAAACAATTGAAAAAAAAAATTCAAGTATGATTTTCCTTAGCCTGTTCATTAGTTTCTTAAGTGAAGCCAACCATAGAATCGAATAACAGTAAATTGCTTTTAAAATATAAACTTGAAATATCATACCATGCCATTTTTGTAAAGTGATTTATTTCAAATTTTGGGGTAAATATATACATATCAAATTTTGTACACATTAATTAATATGTTTCCATGTCACTAAATCACACCATTTGATTCTAAATTGTTCTACTTTCAACAAGTTATCCTATTACTAGTAGATATTTTATGTCCTTGACTCATGGAGATGAAACTAAATGGCAACCAAATTTTTGTTCTACAATAAAACATAGGAAAATTGGAGATTATATAAATAGTAAAATACAAATGACACCATATTGCAATTTTAGAGCACAAAAAAGGAATAAATTTCTTAGTTTGCAATGAAAGAATAGTAATGTAATGTTAAGGTAATCTGATTCTTTTACATTGTGATGGACATTTTAGTGATAATTATGCTCATAAATTTTATATTTGAACTTAGAAAAAGGCTGATGTAGAAAGGTATAAAATAGAATATTTTATAGAATAGAATGTAAACTATGTACACTTGACCTATTCAAGCACAGAACAACTGGAGGTCACCATACATGCTGAGCTGGCCACATGCTGATCTTCATACCACCATGTAATACACTGTAAGGAAAATCTGGATTTTTAAAAATGTAATGCTAAATATTTAGAACAGTATTGCATATAAATAAATAATATATGTTGATATAATGCTAATTATGTGTATTTTCATTTTTAGATCAAACCCTAAAGTGTTTCTGTGAAACCTAGGAAAAAAGTTTTTTTTTTTTTTAAGAAAGAAAGTTTTCTTCTTTTTTTGTATTTAATTTGGAGAACAGTTCTAATCAGAGGTACACACCATTTAACTCCTCCATCATGGAGGTTCTAGGTACACTGTCTAAGCACCAGGATCCAAATATGATTGGGACTCAACACCTATTCTTTGCAGGTTGAAAAAAAATCTACATTATAGTTTTATGCAAATTATGCACTGTCTCTCAATAAAAGTGAATGGTACAAATATCTTTGTTAAGAATATTTTTTACAGGTGGCATCAGTTACATGCTCTGGACAGTTGAGTGCATGTGAACTTTCTCTTATATAAAAGGTTTTTCATAATATGTAGTTGAAAGTGTCGTTGTTGACACCTAACCAAACACTGTAATGTTCAAGCCGAATGTTAAGATCACGGATTGGTGGAGTATTTGATGGGAAATGACAGGCATTATACTTATGTTTTTCTAGACATTTTTAATCAGACTTTCCTTATCACAGCTCATGTTCTAATGATCATTGCAGGATGAAGTGGCACAGCCACTGAACCTATCAGCTAAACCCAAGACCTCTGATGGCAAATCACCCACATCACCCACCTCTCCCCATATGCCAGCTCTGAGAATAAACAGTGGGGCAGGCCCCCTCAAAGCCTCTGTCCCAGCATCATTAGCTAGTCCTTCAGCCAGAGTTAGCACAATAGGTAAGTTCTGTTTCTTTTGTTCTTGTTGATTTTCTGTTTATGACAGTTGAATGAAAGCATCTTTTAATGGCAGATCACGCATAGCCTCTACATGGCTTTAGTTCCAGAGGAGAGTTTCAATATGATGAACTTTACAGGTCTGTTTTAAACATGAAATTGAAGTTTATAACTAACTTCCAAGTGCTAATGCCCCCCTGAAAATCTAATTGAATTGGTTATGTTTGTTGATATGACTGATGTTCTTAACTTTATGAAAAAGAGGCCTAACTGGCTAATCACAGAGAGCCTTGGTTCCAGATTGTTGTTGCCTTTTGAGTCACTGAAATTTATTTCCATTTGTGTGGTGTGTATGAAGTATTCATAATGATGAAGTACATTCTGCCTGAATCATAGTCAGCCATCAGGATGTCAAGTTTTTCTTTTTGTTGGTTTTTTTTTTTCAGTTCCATATTTCTTGAGATTTACTTCACTACACCGAAATATTATAAAAAGTTGCTCACTTCATTTCTTCATGATTGTCATTTCAGTAAACAAACACTGGAAAATGCTTCTATACGCTTTTTAAAATTCCAGTAATCTTTATTTTAGTAACACATGAATTAGACTGTAAATACTTATTTCAACCCACATTTATTAACGTTTATTATTTGCCTGCAGCTATGTGGAGTCTATCACAGATCAGCCCTCAAGGAGCCAGGGTCCAGTTAAGGTGGGGGGAATTATCTGTCTTATAGTTTAAATCAACTGTTGCAAGTGCTATTCTAGCACCCAGATAACAATCCTATAATCAAAAAGATGAAAGTATTAAATTCTATTTGGGAAGGATCAAGAATAGACTAATTCAAATGGAGCCTTAAAAAAGATGTATCCCTAGGTATTTTATGCTGTAAGATAGAACCCAGAGTAAAATATCGTATTTTTGAGAAATACACCAATTTGACTGGAATATAGAATGAGTGTGTAATGGAAACTGATCAGTTAAAACTGAAAGGGGCAGATGGAGTCTGATGGGATGCTACCCTAAGAAATTTTTTACTTTTTCTTCAGAGCAATTTGATCCGAATTTTAAGAAGAGTATTGACAGCAAAGATTAGAATCAGGGAAGTCACTATTTTAGTGGAGGACAAGAGTAAGTTATGCAAGCTAGAAATAAACAACGATAAAGCAAAGGGGAGAATAAGTTGAAGAGATATCATTAAAGACTAATCGGTGTAACTTATCCACGGCTGCAGTCCATGGGGTCGCTAAGAGTCTGACACGACTGAGCGACTTCCCTTTCACTTTTCACTTTCATGCATTGGAAAAGGAAATGGCAACCCACTCCAGTGTTCTTGCCTGGAGAATCCCAGGGACGGGGGAGCCTGGTGGGCTGCCGTCTGTGGGGTCGCACAGAGTCGGATACGACTGCAGCGACGCAGCAGCAGCATCCACAGTGAAATAGATCTGGTGAGGTTCAAGTTAGAGACAAAGAAGCCTGGGGTTTTGAATCTACAATAGAGAAAGGATGGTGCTTCCCCACCCCTAAACTGTGAAAGAGAGGACCTGAGTTGACATACGGTGGGGCAAGACAAAAATAAGTGTTGCATTTGAAACTTCAGGCATCACTTTAGGTAGAGAAGTTCAGGAGGATATTGTTAATTAGTAAATCTGGTATGTGAAAGGGGTGCTAGAATTTTAGACATGGAAATTATTCCTTAATGAGGTTCTGGAAGCCATCAGAGCAAATAAGTTCACCAAAGAGTGTGTATAGTAAGAAAGGATGTGGGGTAAAAAGTCAGAGGTATTACATGCTGTGTATAGTTCTCTCTTGCTGTTGTTTAGTCACTGTGTTGTGTGTGACTCTTTTGTGACCCATGAACTGTAGCCATGCAGGCTTGTCTGTCCATGGGATTTTCCAGGCAAGCATACTAGAGTGGGTTACCATTATCTTCTCAGGGGATCGTCCCTACCCAGGGATCAAACTCACATCCCATGCTTGGCAGGCAGATTCTATGCCACTGAGCCCAGAGGGAAGCCCATAATTTTCTGTTACTGTGTAACAAACCAACTTAAATTTCACCGGCTTAAAAACAACCAACATTCATTACCTCATAGCTTCTAAGGGTCAGGATAGGGAAGCAGCTTAGCTGCTAGTTCTACCTTAGGGTCTTTTTTATGGTTCCAGTCAAGATGGAAGCCAGGGACCTGGACTTTATTGGGGACATAGGATCCTTTTCTAATATGACTTACTCACATGGCTGTTGGCTGGAGACCTCAGTACTTTGCCATGTGGGTATTTCTATAAAGCTGTTCATAGGATGACAACTAACTCTCCCCAGAGTGGGTGATCCAGGAAGGAGAGCAAAGAAAGCCGCAGTGCCTTTTATGATCTGGTCTACAAAGTCACTCAGTCTGTTCTCCTTTATTCTTTTCATTATAACAGAATCACTAAGTTCAGCCCAACTCAGAGAAAGGGGAATTAGGCCCCAACTCTAATCAATATCAAAGTCTATCTTTGGACATATTTCTAAAGTACCACACTTTTTTTTCGGTTTTGGGGTTTTTTTTTTTTTTTTTGGCTTCTTTCATAGCTCAGTCAGGAAAGAATCTGCCTATAAGGCAGGAGACCTGGGTTTGATCCCCGGGTCAGGAAAATCCTCTGGAAAAGGAAATAGCAACCCACTCCAGTATTCTTGCCAGAAGAATCCCATGGACAGAGGAGCCTAGCAGGCTACAGTCCATGAGGTTGCAAAAGTTGGACATAACTTAGCAACTAAACTACCACCACACTTTTTTTTTTTAAAGAGGGAAACCGATAAAGAACAAGTGAGCATCTTAGAATAAAGATGATGAGAAAGCAGTGACCTGCTTGTCTAGGACAAATTGAAACTTGAAAAAGGAAGGGGTTATTTGATGGTGTCACATTCTATAGAAGAATTAAAGAACTTGAAGAAGAAAAGCCTTCAGATTTACCTGGAACTCATGGACAGGTAGACTGTAACAGACAGGCTTTGTAGAATGATTTAGGAGACTTCCAATTACAAAGATTCGAAGCACATGAAGACAGAAAGTGCAATGGCTACATGAATCAGTCTTTTTGTAAGCTTGGTGTTGAGAGGTGATTATATTTTGAGAAGACTAAGTAGAGACAGGTTTTAGAATAGGAAATTATATGTGTATATATATAAACAAAGATGAATTTGAGACATTTTTAGTATGAAAGACTCCATGGGTGATGACAGATCAAGAAGAAATGAGACAGCATTAGCTTTGGAAAGAAGAAATGCCCCTTTTTTCTCGAAGACTGAGGAAATGAGGGGAGAAAAAGGGTAAAGTTACAAAGAAATTGTGAGATGGACAGAAAGAAAGCTGAAGGAGTGTATTTCCAGTGCTTCCATCTCCACCACGTTGGCTTCCAGATTATTTGCCAAGAGCAAGTCAGTCAGGGCCAATGGGGCGGCCATAGAAGAGAAACAAAGAAAATGGAGGTTTTCAGAATTTGAAAATGGTTTGGGGTGCATGTGTTCTTTTTATCATTTTCACCATTCTGTTATGGTCTCTCAGTTACTCTGCTCAACATCCAAAGTAGACACCAAGATAAGATTTGCTTTCATGTCCAAAGCATGTAAAAGGAAAAATATTTTATTTGGCAAAAAGGATTCACTTCCATAATAGACATGAAAGCTCGTAAATATGACACTGTTGGTGTATGAGATACTTTTGTAATAGCCCCAGAACTGGAATCTTTAACTAAGGGAATAACTGATATATTTGCATTTTTTGTCATGTGAGGAGTTTTTATTTCAGCATTCTGAGGATTAAGTATGACAAAATATTTTAGAAAGGCAAGAATGTATTTCATGACATTTATCATCTGACTTTTTTCACTACTGAAACTTCTCCTATTTTCTTTCCCTGAGACGGCCCTTCACCACATACACATCCCTCATATTTTCTGAGGATTTGATGCCACTACAATTTACTTTTCTCTTTTCAACAAATGCAGATGTTGAAAGCTGAAACTGTAATGAGTAATAATGTAGTGGGATAAAAGCTGTGAGCATTAATGGTGTTGGAAAGGTCACCCCTGAAAGAAAAATTAATGTGTTATGCCCTTAATAAGCCAGGGAAAACGGTGGATCGAAAGATAACTTAAGTTATCGTTAATGACATGGGGCTCTTTGCTATATATCTATTAGCTACAAATAAAGAGTGTGAGTTTTGGAGGTTGGTGAGCAATATTACACTGCATTCTATAAGAATTCTTTTGTATGATATGCAAATGATAGGCAACACCATTGAAAGCTCCTTAAAAAGCAGGAATACTTCAAAAGAATGATGGATAATTTTAGAATCTTTTGACCAGATGTTATTTTTCCTTTACTGCCCTTTCCAGCCTTTCCTGTGTATATGTGTAACTTTCAACTTATATCAAAGCATTTTAGTCTGTTTCTCACTGTTGATCTTAAAATTGTACACCTTTAACTAGGGCTTCCCGCGTGTCTCAGTGCCAGTGCAGGAGATGTGAGTTCGATCCCTGGGTCAGGAAGATCCTCGGGGGGAAGGGAATGGCAGCTCTCTCCCATATTCTTGCCCGGAGAACCCCATAGACAGAGGAGCCTTGGGGGGCTGTATTCCATGGGGTCGCAAAAGAGTCAGACGCAACAGAGCGACTAAACAGCAGCAACCAATATCCCTGTCATCTAGTCAGAAATTGTTATTTTCCAGGTAAGGAACCGCAGCTGAAAGAGGCTAAGCGTTTACGCAGGGATTCTGAGTCAGTCCCTGTCACAGTGAGGACAGTCCTGTGATTCTGTAGTTCTTACCACTATTGGAATTGTCAGGAAACAAATGCACGTGACCACCTAGTAACTTACTCCAACCTCACAGCCGGTGGAGGTCGAGACCTTACAGTCATGGTCTCCGGGTTGCATGCCGTCTTTTTTAGTTGTTACCTGTTGGCAGCCTCTCTGCCTCAGATGTTCTTCTCAGTCATCTGTTTATCCTTTCCTTCATTCATCCCATGAATGGGTATTGAATATTGTCTCTATGCCATACATTTTGCTAAGTATGGAGGATAAGCAGATGAAAGTCTCAAACTAAGGATTTAGGTATCTAGAGTCTTTGTTCCATCATGTCTTCAGAAGATATTGGAACATATTATTCTTGGCCTTCATTGCTCAGAGGCATTAACGCAAGAAATGTAAAACTTTACTGACCAAATGTAGGAGATGCACATTGATTCAGTAAAATGAAGGGCAATATTTTCAAGTCCAGTAATGTGATATTTATCTCTACAACTTGCTAATTTAAAATACAATGATGTGAATAAGCATCTTACCTGTAAATTTCATTAGTTTACATTTTTAATGAGAAAAAGCTTCTGTGAAGGTAGGTTATTGAACAAGAACACTGTAATCATTTCTTAGAAAGCCACTAGATTGTCAGGAAGTTAAGGATATTATTCGGGGGAAGGCAATGGCACCCCACCCCAGTGCTCTTGCCTGGAAAATCCCATGGATGGAGGAGCCTGGTGGGCTGCAGTCCATGGGGTCGCTAAGAGTCGGACATGACTGAGCGACTTCACTTTCACTTTTCACTTTCGTGCATTGGAGAAGGAAATGACAGCCCACTCTAGTATTCTTGCCTGGAGAATCCCAGGGATGGGGGAGCCTGGTGGGCTGCCGTCTATGGGGTCGCACAGAGTCAGACACGACTGAAGAGACTTAGCAGCAGCAAGGATATTATTCAGCATCTAACAATTAATATTTGCATAGCACTTTACAGTTTAATTTCACATTTATTATCTAATTCCCACAAATTTTAATAGATGAAGAAATGGCTGCGTATCAGGGTACCAAAAATTTGATGTTGATAAGTGACCTCAAAAAGAGAAAAAACTTAATATTTTTTGAATATTACTTGAAAAACATGTCCCCTTACTTTTACTACAGCCAATAAGTTCTACATAAAATAATTAAATGCAGTAAATAAGAATTTGTATTACCCTGATAGTACACTTTAAAGCCATGAATTTTAAGAAACCTGTGTCATGTGGTTCAGGCTCCATTTATATGATGAAGCAGATCATCAATGAACTTGGAATTACAAAGGAAGATACTTTCAACTTAGAAATATGCATTTATTCCTTCAACACACTCTACCATGGGCCAAAGGAATAAAAGCCTGGAAGGAAAAAAAAATTGCCCTCAAATAACTCATAGATTCACATGAAAGACAAACTTACAAAAACAAGAGACAACGTGACAGTGAAAGCATCTCCAAGCTTTTGCAGGAGCCTGGAGATGAGAAGTAGTAAGGTTGCCAAGGAGCATGTCTGGGGTATGTCAGGACAATTCTTAAGAAGGCTTGACATTTGAGTAAATTCCCAAACACACCAGAAAACGCCTAGTTCAGTTTAAGAGGAAAGTTCGGGAGACAGAGGAGNTGCTAATTTAAAATACAATGATGTGAATAAGCATCTTACCTGTAAATTTCATTAGTTTACATTTTTAATGAGAAAAAGCTTCTGTGAAGGTAGGTTATTGAACAAGAACACTGTAATCATTTCTTAGAAAGCCACTAGATTGTCAGGAAGTTAAGGATATTATTCGGGGGAAGGCAATGGCACCCCACCCCAGTGCTCTTGCCTGGAAAATCCCATGGATGGAGGAGCCTGGTGGGCTGCAGTCCATGGGGTCGCTAAGAGTCGGACATGACTGAGCGACTTCACTTTCACTTTTCACTTTCGTGCATTGGAGAAGGAAATGACAGCCCACTCTAGTATTCTTGCCTGGAGAATCCCAGGGACGGGGGAGCCTGGTGGGCTGCCGTCTATGGGGTCGCACAGAGTCAGACACGACTGAAGAGACTTAGCAGCAGCAAGGATATTATTCAGCATCTAACAATTAATATTTGCATAGCACTTTACAGTTTAATTTCACATTTATTATCTAATTCCCACAAATTTTAATAGATGAAGAAATGGCTGCGTATCAGGGTACCAAAAATTTGATGTTGATAAGTGACCTCAAAAAGAGAAAAAACTTAATATTTTTTGAATATTACTTGAAAAACATGTCCCCTTACTTTTACTACAGCCAATAAGTTCTACATAAAATAATTAAATGCAGTAAATAAGAATTTGTATTACCCTGATAGTACACTTTAAAGCCATGAATTTTAAGAAACCTGTGTCATGTGGTTCAGGCTCCATTTATATGATGAAGCAGATCATCAATGAACTTGGAATTACAAAGGAAGATACTTTCAACTTAGAAATATGCATTTATTCCTTCAACACACTCTACCATGGGCCAAAGGAATAAAAGCCTGGAAGGAAAAAAAAATTGCCCTCAAATAACTCATAGATTCACATGAAAGACAAACTTACAAAAACAAGAGACAACGTGACAGTGAAAGCATCTCCAAGCTTTTGCAGGAGCCTGGAGATGAGAAGTAGTAAGGTTGCCAAGGAGCATGTCTGGGGTATGTCAGGACAATTCTTAAGAAGGCTTGACATTTGAGTAAATTCCCAAACACACCAGAAAACGCCTAGTTCAGTTTAAGAGGAAAGTTCGGGAGACAGAGGAGGGGGTGAAGAGGAGGGGGTGAAGAGGAAGGCTTGTCCTTGGAACAGGAAATAGTTCCGTGCAGCTTAAGCACAGAGCTCTTGAGAAACCAGCAGGAAATGACGTGGGAAGGATAAGCAGGGTTGATATCATGAGACTATTAGGCCATTTAAAAGTGTTTGGAATTTATCCCAGAATGATGCATTTGGGGGAACATTAAAGAGTTTCTTGTTCCAGGATATTTGGAATATGATACTGTTGTTATCTCTGGAAGATTCACAGTCGCATTAATGTATTCAAGATTTGGGGAATACATGCCACAGAGAAACCTTTTAAACTTTAATTTAGTATTTCCCTTACTCTTTTGAACATGGAATTATTTTTTCACAGAATATTCAGATCGTCAACTTAAGAAGTGCTCCTTTAAGCTCTGGGGTAGGAAAGTGAAAGTGAAAGTTGTTCAGTCATGTCCAATTCTTTGCAATCCCATGGGCTGTAGCCCACCGGGCTCCTCTATTTATGGGGGTTCTCCAGGCCAGGATACTGGAGTGGGTAGCCTTTCCCTTCTCCGGCGTACCTTCCCAACCCAGGGATCGAACCCAGGTTTCCCACACTGCCGGCAGATTCTTTACCATCTGAATCACCAGGGAAGCCCAAGAATACTAGAGTGGGTAGCCTGTCCCTTCTCCAGCAGATCTTTCCGACCCAGACGTGAACTGGGGTCTCCTGCATTGCAGGCAGATTCTTTAACAGCCGAGCTACCAGGAAAGCAAGAGTTGCGTTTTTAACTGGGTAAAGCGAAGTGATTCAAATTCCCGTTTTTGGAAGACATTGGAATGCTTCAGCCGGAAGCAGAGTGGGAGAGAGATTCAAGGGGTGTATGCCTAAAGAGGGAAACCAGTTAAGAGGTGAAAACATTAGCCCAAGTGAGATAGGAAGTGGCTTCAGCAAAAGCAGGAGCCAGTGGGGATGGAGAAAAAGCACATTTAAGAGCTGAGGAGGAGGCATAACCCCAGACACTGGTTGTCTTGTGTTTTGTACATATGAACTGAAGGAGGTACTTAGATGGCCCCCAAGTGACTGGATGCGCAACTGGAAAAGGACATGGAATGTAGGAAGAACAGAGTGAGGTGGTGGGAAGATGATGAATTCCATGCTAGACATGCTGCATGGGACAGTCCAGTAGAGAAGCTTGGTAGACAGACCTGTATGGCTGGAAATCAGGAAGGGTTTGAGACAGGCAGTAGATACTTTACAGTCTTTGGAATCATCCCTTGAGTCTTAAGAGCTTCCTTAAGACTAATTGCCATATATTGGTTTGGAAGGCTGTCATGAAAAATTACCATAAACTGGGTCTCTCTATTTGGAAGCTAGAAAGAAATCCAGAGTCAGGGAATCAACAGGCTTCGTTCCTCTGGAGGCACTGAGAGAGAATCTATTCCACACTCCTCCCAGCTCTAGGGCTCCAAAACCACTGCAGGTGGTGACTGCAGCCATGAAATTAAAAGATGCTTGCTCCTTGGAAGAAAAACTATGACAAACCTAGACAACATATTAAAAGCAGAGACATTAATTTGCCAACAAGGGTCTATCTAGTCAAAGTTATGTATTTTTCCAGTAGTCATGTATGGATGTAAGAGTTGGACCGTGAAGAATGCTGAGCACCAAAGAATTTGATGCTTTTGAACTTGTGTTGCAAAAGACTCTTGAGAGTCCCTTGGACTGAAAGGAGATCAATCCTAAAGGAAATCAGTCCTGAATATTCACTGGAAGGACTGATGCTGAAGCTGAAGCTCCAATACTTTGGCCACCTGATGTGAAGAGTTGATTCATTGGGAAAGACCCTAACGCTGGGAAAGATTGAAGGCAGGAGGAGAAGGGGTCGACAGAGGACAAGATGGTTGGGTGGCATCACTGACTCAATGGACATGAGTTTGAGCAAACTCTGGGAGATGGTGAAGGACAGGGAAGCCTAGTGTGCTGCAGTCCATGGGGTCGCAAAGAATCAAACACCACTGAGCAACTGAACAACAATCCAGCTCCTAGAGGCTTCAGCAGTCCTTGGTGTTCCTTGACTTATAGATACATAGTTCCAGTGTCTGCCTCCATGCTCCTGTAACCTCCTTCCCTGAGTCTGTATGTCATATCTTTCCCTGCTTTCTCTTAGAAGAACACAAATCATTGAATTTAAGGCCCATCATAAATCCAGCGTGATCTCACTTCAAGATCCTTAGTTTACACATCTGCCGAGACTCAGTTTCCAGATAAGGATGCCATTCACCAACACCAGGGGTTAGGACACAGCCTATCTTTTTGAGATAGGCTTGTAACTACCTGTTACAACTAGTTTGCTGTTTTTCCCTCTACCTTTTAACAGGCTCTTCCCTTGTGGAACAGCCATTCATTCACTCTTTCTGTTTAGATTTTATCCCCTCTAGATAGGACTTTCCAGTTAGTCCCTTCTTTTGGCCCCTTAAAATATATAGTGTATGTGTATACACTTAGTCATGTCCAACTTTTTGCGACCCCATGGACTGTAGCCCGCCAGGATCCTCTGTCCATGGAATTGTCCAGGCAAGAATACTGGAGTGGGTAGCCATTTCCTTCTCCAGGAGATCTTCCTAATGCAGGAATTAGATACATAGTTCCAGTGTCTGCCTCCATGCTCCTGTAACCTCCTTCCCTGAGTCTGTATGTCATATCTTTCCCTGCTTTCTCTTAGAAGAACACAAATCATTGAATTTAAGGCCCATCATAAATCCAGCGTGATCTCACTTCAAGATCCTTAGTTTACACATCTGCCGAGACTCAGTTTCCAGATAAGGATGCCATTCACCAACACCAGGGGTTAGGACACAGCCTATCTTTTTGAGATAGGCTTGTAACTACCTGTTACAACTAGTTTGCTGTTTTTCCCTCTACCTTTTAACAGGCTCTTCCCTTGTGGAACAGCCATTCATTCACTCTTTCTGTTTAGATTTTATCCCCTCTAGATAGGACTTTCCAGTTAGTCCCTTCTTTTGGCCCCTTAAAATATATAGTGTATGTGTATACACTTAGTCATGTCCAACTTTTTGCGACCCCATGGACTGTAGCCCGCCAGGATCCTCTGTCCATGGAATTGTCCAGGCAAGAATACTGGAGTGGGTAGCCATTTCCTTCTCCAGGAGATCTTCCTAATGCAGGAATCGAAACCCAGGTCTCCTGTATTGCAGGAGGATTCTTTACCACTAAGCCACCAGGGAAGCCCCAAAAATATATAATAGGGACCTGTTTAATTTTGAGAATTTTGTTGGTTATGGTTAAGAAGGAACTCCAAGGTATGAAAAATCAAACTGTTGTAAGTGTAACACAGTCATAGACTATCACACCTTTCTTATATTAATGATTCCTAACCTGCATTTCCCAAATGTCATTTGAGGTGCTAACTGGAAGCCATATTGGTCTTTGCCCTCCCATTTTCCTCATAAGAAGCTTACCAAACCTCTCCTAAACACTTACCCTTCCTTCTGATTCTGTCTTGAGATGCATTTATTGCTCAAGTATATAATGAAGGCAGAATAAAATGTATCAAGTGATTATTCAGGGTCTTTTGAACTCTGATGGGTGACTCCCATCTCACTGAACCTCAGTACCAACATATATTGGTCTTTGCCCTCCCATTTTCCTCATAAGAAGCTTACCAAACCTCTCCTAAACACTTACCCTTCCTTCTGATTCTGTCTTGAGATGCATTTATTGCTCAAGTATATAATGAAGGCAGAATAAAATGTATCAAGTGATTATTCAGGGTCTTTTGAACTCTGATGGGTGACTCCCATCTCACTGAACCTCAGTACCAACAACAAAGGATATCCCCTCACAGATTTTATCATAGTAGTCAAAGCTGTGCAACAAGACTGCTAAGGATGAGCATATAGGGAAAAATGAAAGAGAAAAAAATACAAGAACGTTTTTCTACTGCCTCCTCAAGTGTACCAAATGTTATCTACTCCTTCACGTGTTATTTCATTTGATTCTTCCATTAGCCTTATGTTCATTTTACAGTTGAGAGAAATGGAAACTCAGTGAAATTAAGTGTTATAATTTGGCAAATATCACACTTCCTAAGAAGTAGAAGCCTGGATCCATGTGAATCCAATACCCAAGTTTTACCTGTTTCACTATGGCATTCTGTAACTAAACTGACAGTTACTGATTAACTTTCATGGACCATTTATTTATGCTAACAGACCACATTAACTCATTTAATCTTCACAAAACCATATTATCTAGTGAGGTTATTCCACTTAACCAGTAAGGCCATTGAGATTTAGAGAGGTAAAACAATGTGTACACTTTGTATGTAGCAAGTAAGTAGTAAGCTTCAGTTTTATCCAACTCCAAAGCACAAATTATTTTCTGGTAGTTGAAATCCTGGACCAAATTTAAGGAGCAGATGAAGAAAGATCTCAGGCAAGGATGTGAGGATGGAGTAATTGAGATGAGGATCCAGTGCTGTGATGAGACACAGGGAAGGAAAGAGTTTCAGCAACAAGGGGATTGCCAGTGCTCTTTCTGCCGTGAATGGATGGTGTCCCTTGGGTTTGGCATCTGAAAGAGCAAGGGCAGTGGAAACAAGACTATAGTGAGATTGCGAAGGGAGGTAGGAACGAGAGAATATGCTCTGAATCTTGAGTAATTTGGTTTGGAGGGTAAAGAAACAGGATTGGAAAGAGAGGGCAACAGAAAGTTGAGAGAATTTATTTGCTTGTTTCAGAAGGAGAGGCTTAGGTACTTGCAAGTGGAGGTGGTAGCAATAGTAGAGAAGTCCAAGTGGATGATGGAAATGTGAAAGAGAGTAACCAGTAGAGAGATATAGAAATCTAGAGTGTGAGTTTAAGGGATTTGCCTTGATTTTTCATTGAAACAGAAGGAGGCAATGGGTACAATTGGTGATAGATTTGAAGCTGGCCTGGGGTAGGAGTCTGGGTGGGGTATGAAGGTAAGAGTTCAGCCTTATTGGTCTTCCAGAGTTAGAGATGAGGTCTTTTACTGAGAGAAGAAACCAGCAAGACTGGGAAGTAGGTGACTGTGATGAGAGCAAAAGATAAAGAATCAGCAAACAATCCTATTATGATTCAGCTCTGTAATATATAAACAGCTCTTTGGTTTAGCACAGGAGATACACGTTAGAATTTCATGTAGCATTTTAACTAAAGTTCAAGTCTCTGAAAGCAAGAGTATTTCTTTTAAAGTGAACACCTGTATCTACCTGCACAGCCACGCACACCTCACACTGGAAATAGCTATTGCAGAACATATGTATGTCAGTTATGCACCCCCAAAATAATTTTCATCCTTTCTGCATATATATTAATAATTTCTCCTGCACAGTGTTATCTTGGCAGTGCCTAAAGAGCATAAAGAGTTCATACTTTGACTCAGTGCCATGTCAAGAACCATTTCCAATACATTTGTGCTCTGGAGAAGCTAAATAGATTACAAAAATGCATGCTACCATGGTACCAGGCCATACATAAGCAAAGTTTGTAAAAGTAAACTGTTAGTCGGTCAGTCGTGTCTGACTCTGTGTAACCTAATGAACTGTAGCCCACTAGGCTCTTCTGTCTATGGAATTCTCCAGAAGAGAATTCTGGAGTGAGTTGCCATTCCCTTTCCATGGGGATCTTTCCAACCCAGAGATCGATCTCAGGTCTCCAGCATTGCAGGCCGATTCTTTACCATCTGAGCCAGGGTTTAGAGGATAGGGAAATCAGGCTGACCTTCTTAAGATCTTTTGCTAAATGAACATATTCCAAAAACATCCCTGTCACATAAGAGCAGCATTTCCTTCTCAAGTAGTGTTTGTGAACACAATGAGTTAGAGATAATATTTAAGTATCAAGTCAGGATGCTGAGGATGCTAGAAGGTTAAAAATGACCATAAGTTAAAGTACATGTTAACCCTAAAGGTTAATCTGACCTAGATCTAACTAGTTGTTGTTTATTCATATTGTATTTGTAATGAGCAAGGATGTGTTGTTTTTTTGAATACGTTCCAATGAATTGAGCTCAGAAAAGCAAAATAGATAGTATCTCAAGGCTCCCCTTTCTGTTGCCTACCCTGGAATTTCTCTTTCTGCCTCAAGATCAGAGGACAATGCTCAGTCTGTGCATAATAAAGGAAAAAAGACATGCCACATTTAGAAGCCTTCCAGCACCAAAGCACTGTGCTAATCTGTCTGTGTAACCTAATGAACTGTAGCCCACTAGGCTCTTCTGTCTATGGAATTCTCCAGAAGAGAATTCTGGAGTGAGTTGCCATTCCCTTTCCATGGGGATCTTTCCAACCCAGAGATCGATCTCAGGTCTCCAGCATTGCAGGCCGATTCTTTACCATCTGAGCCAGGGTTTAGAGGATAGGGAAA
The DNA here is from genome assembly GCA_006410675.1 of Oreotragus oreotragus. Taxonomy (NCBI): domain Eukaryota; kingdom Metazoa; phylum Chordata; class Mammalia; order Artiodactyla; family Bovidae; genus Oreotragus; species Oreotragus oreotragus. Next base: position 273,004 of record SJYX01011879.1, read on the forward strand.
TCAGGCTGACCTTCTTAAGATCTTTTGCTAAATGAACATATTCCAAAAACATCCCTGTCACATAAGAGCAGCATTTCCTTCTCAAGTAGTGTTTGTGAACACAATGAGTTAGAGATAATATTTAAGTATCAAGTCAGGATGCTGAGGATGCTAGAAGGTTAAAAATGACCATAAGTTAAAGTACATGTTAACCCTAAAGGTTAATCTGACCTAGATCTAACTAGTTGTTGTTTATTCATATTGTATTTGTAATGAGCAAGGATGTGTTGTTTTTTTGAATACGTTCCAATGAATTGAGCTCAGAAAAGCAAAATAGATAGTATCTCAAGGCTCCCCTTTCTGTTGCCTACCCTGGAATTTCTCTTTCTGCCTCAAGATCAGAGGACAGTGCTCAGTCTGTGCATAATAAAGGAAAAAAGACATGCCACATTTAGAAGCCTTCCAGCACCAAAGCACTGTGCTAATCTGACATCAGCTTCTTCAATAGAAATGTTTAAGCAGCACGAAAGTATTCTAGGTTTTTTTGGCAATCCGCAGATCAGATAGAAGAGTCTAGTAATATAACGAGGATGTGTAATCTGACATGATTAGACAAGGCTCTTTAGTACCAGAACATTCATAATTGAGACAAAGAAAGAGTATTAATAACACTTTCCTAACACGGCAGTTAGCCATTTTATATTTCCTTTCTTTAATCTTAGTGTTTTTCAACAAATCAGGGGATTTAATAGCGTGTTTTGGCAGATTAGAGGATTTATGGCCCAGATGTTTTTTGTTCTAAAAATGGATTAGGGTGTAAAGTTTGCTGGAATCCATGGAACATGTTGAGGCAAGCCGGTCATTTTATGTGTGATTAGTGCCTGCCTTCTGTCTCACAGTCCCTCCATCTGTCACAATTCACCAATGGATCTGGTTAGATTTAGCCTCATGTCACAAACAAGTCCCTTTTCTGGGCAATTTCATATTATAGATTCAGTTTATGCCATTTTATGCCCTAGTTAAAAGATAGGGACAGTGAAAGATGATATATTAGCTCTCCTTTCAATATTTGCAAAATGATCCCTTTCCCTCACTATTCGACCCTAAAATCATGCAGATTATCAGCATAGTGTGCATCAAATTAAATGACCAGTGTTAAAATTAAAATTAAAATTAGCCTTTCTCCTTACACCTGTTATTCTTTAAAAGACATAGCTTGGCTTTTTTTTTTTTTTTTTTTTTTTAACTGTAGATTGTGGAGTTGCAGACACAAGTTGGTCATTTGACCATCCTATTAAGAGTGTGAATTAAGTGTGATTATAGTTACCCAGTAGTCACCATTTCTTATCCAGCAATTACAGGTGCTCAGTTACATTTTGTGCTTGAAATTTAGCCTCTTCACCACCACAAGTTTGTATCTGTCACGAGCCACTGGCACCTATGGTTTATTTCACCATGGATGGATGCAAGGGGGAGAATGCTCTTCTTCCAGAGTCAGTTAATAATGATTTGTTCCTTCTGTATATGACAAACCTAATAGTGTCATCAGTTCAGTGCAGTTCAGTCGCTCAGTTGTGTCCAAGTCTTTGTGACCCCATGAATCACAGCACGCCAGGCCTCCCTGTCCATCACCAACTCCTGGAGTCGGTGATGCCATCCAGCCATCTCATCCTCTGTCGTCCCTTTTTCCTCCCAGCATCAGAGTCTTTTCCAATGAGTCAACTCTTCACGTGAGGTGGTCATACTCAAACTCTAAATTGACATTTCTAATACTATGAGAGTATCAATAAATAACAGTGATAATTATCAATACTTGTATCCTCTGGTAACATTCAAATAATCCTCAAAGGGGGGAAAAAATGAAAGATAGGTTGTATTTTTGCACTACAAGATACTCAGGTGACTAAAAAAGTTTATTTAAATATTATGTTTTAAACATCTTTTCAAACATGTGGAACCAGCTGTATTTCACTTAAATATTACGTTTTGGTAACAGATGTTTGGCACCATGTTGATGTAATTGTGTGAATCAGTCATCATCAATTATTCATTCATTCATTCATCTCAGACTGATTCCATTGAAAAAATTAGTATATGCCAGACACTAGCCACTCCCAAAAAAGAAGTGATTTTTATGGTAGAAGGTTAACCCATCTGTACATTTGTGCAAAACATATCCTTCGTTCTATTACATCTTCAGGTTATTTAAATGACCATGATGCTGTCACCAAGGCAATCCAAGAAGCTCGGCAGATGAAGGAGCAGCTCCGGCGGGAACAGCAGGTGCTTGACGGGAAGGTGGCTGTTGTGAATAGTCTAGGTCTCAATAACTGCCGGACAGAAAAGGTGAGTTCCTAAAATAATGGTTGGCTTTCCAAAAATACTTAAATTGCTTGAATGTCTTCTTTATCATTTTCTTTTCTCACCATCCTCAGAATGACTTTTCTCCCTCCCTCTTTCCCTTGATTGGTACAGAATTCTCCATGCCCATCCTAATCAAAGCCATCTGGAAATGAGAAGGGTTATAATTCTCTTCTATCCATCTGAACCTTATTGACAATTACTATCCCCTCTTCTGCCATCACTTTGTATTAAAGTAAAGTGGCATTTGAAATATTTGGGTATAAGTGAAAGTTTTGCTTTACAGAGACGCTCAACTTGTATTTGGAGATGAGCTGGATTTGAAAATGCTGATGTGAATCAGTCATCATCAATTATTCATTCATTCATTCATCTCAGACTGATTCCATTGAAAAAATTAGTATATGCCAGACACTAGCCACTCCCAAAAAAGAAGTGATTTTTATGGTAGAAGGTTAACCCATCTGTACATTTGTGCAAAACATATCCTTCGTTCTATTACATCTTCAGGTTATTTAAATGACCATGATGCTGTCACCAAGGCAATCCAAGAAGCTCGGCAGATGAAGGAGCAGCTCCGGCGGGAACAGCAGGTGCTTGACGGGAAGGTGGCTGTTGTGAATAGTCTAGGTCTCAATAACTGCCGGACAGAAAAGGTGAGTTCCTAAAATAATGGTTGGCTTTCCAAAAATACTTAAATTGCTTGAATGTCGTCTTTATCATTTTCTTTTCTCACCATCCTCAGAATGACTTTTCTCCCTCCCTCTTTCCCTTGATTGGTACAGAATTCTCCATGCCCATCCTAATCAAAGCCATCTGGAAATGAGAAGGGTTATAATTCTCTTCTATCCATCTGAACCTTATTGACAATTACTATCCCCTCTTCTGCCATCACTTTGTATTAAAGTAAAGTGGCATTTGAAATATTTGGGTCTAAGTGAAAGTTTTGCTTTACAGAGACGCTCAACTTGTATTTGGAGATGAGCTGGATTTGAAAATGCTGAATCTTCTTTAATCAGCGTAAGCTTGGATGATACCCATGCTCGAGGTCTAAGTATCTAAGAGCCTGAGCTTGTCATAATATGTTTCCAGCACAAAGCACTGTCACGTTGTAGGTGACTGCACAATTGGAAATTTTGACTTGATTATAAAACAAAGTTTTTTCTTTAAAATAGGAACAGTATTAGTATACCTATTATTATACTTCAACCCAGTGAAACTTCTGAATTTATCTGTGCTATAATAATTTCAAACTATTTTGCCTAAGCTACATTGTATTTCATTCCGAAAAAATAATATGTTACTCTAGAAGGTTTGAAGTGATTATATTTCCTTTGGTCATATTTGGTATTTTTAATTCAAATTTTAAAGTGTCATTGAATCCCCTTTTTCTCAAAATCCAGTAGCTAAATACAGTATATAAGAGAAAAAATAATCAGCTACTTAGTAATAACTCAAGGAAGCTTATGAGTCAAACGGCATCATCCAGAATGGACAGGTTGCTCATTTGGATAACTTTCTGGTTTCCCAGGTTTTCTATGGAATTTTACGTATAATCTCTAAGTGAAAGTGAAAATGTCACTCAGTTGTGTCCAACTCTTTGCCACCCCATGGACTGTAGCCCTCCAGGCTCCTCTGTCCATGGGATTCTCCAGGCAAGAATACTGGAGTGAGTTGTCATTCCCTTCTCCAGGGGATCTTCCCAATCCAGGGATATAGAAGCTAGCAATTTGCGTAGTGAAGGTGTGATCCTGCCCCAAGTGTACTTTATCTGGGCTACAGTAATTTCAAACTACTTTGTCTAAGCTACATTGTATTTTACTCAGAAGAAGTAATATGTTCTATTACTGTAGAATGCTTGAAGTCGTGTACTTCTGTACTGCTGATCTGACCGTGGGTCAGAAAGATGGAGACATGATGTCAGTTCTGTTGTTCCTAGAGGGGAGAGCCAAGCGTGGTCAAGTGTTCCTCCCTGGCAGTCTCGCATCCTAAGAAGAGCAACACTGGTGCAGGTCGAAGGACACAAACGTTTTCTAGCTAAGCACCAGAAGGGAAGGGGGGAAGCAAGTGACAACTCAAAGACGGAATGATAGCAAGCATGAAGGAATTTATATTCAGATGCTTAAACATTCTTGAAAGGATGCTTGAACAGAAATTCCTTTTCTCTGCACCCCATGTAGAAATGAGTTTAACACTCAGCCAGATGCTAATGCAAAGTGACTCAAGCTATTCCTCGCAAGCATAGCTAAATTGCCGTTATTTGTTAAGCGCATTGAATTCAGCTGTGGATACAGCAGTTGGTTGCATTCAGCCAGCATCTGTACCCTTTTTTTTTTTTTTAATCCTCCAAAGCAGAGACAACTCTACCTATCTCCCCCCTCTCCTCCCCTGTGCTGGCTGGGAATTGTCAAGTGACAACCGACCAAATCCTTTTGGACAGGAAGCCTTCATCCAGAGTTCTATATACTTGCAAAACAGGCCTTGTGGTTGGATCAGGGAACCCATTAAAAGCACTTTGATGGTATGGAAATTCATCTTCATGAAGCTCCTAGGCCCCTAAGCAGCATGCTGTTTAGCTGTGGTTACAGATCAGTCATTCACATCGGAGGGCAATAATTGTGCTGACGGCTTGTAAGGCAATGGAAGTACATAAAATAATCCTGGGCCTTCCACCATGGCACTGTGAGTTAATCTTCTCTAATACAGATCAGCTGTTGTTCTAACACATGACTTCATGCCGGCTCCAGTGACTCTGCTCAGCCTTTTGATTAAGTAACAGGAGTGGAACCATCTGCATTCATTTTATTCCATAGTGTTCATTGTTCAGGACCTTATTTCCACTTCATCTTCTGCTTCCACAGTCAGACTTTGTTTCATTTCTCTGGTCAGCATCTCCTATTTGAGCTGCATGAGTGAGTTGCCTCTGTTGAAAACTACTCCTTTCAATTTTCCTTTATCTTTTACAGAATTATAGTAACTTAAAAAAAATTATTTTTGAAGTAATACCTGCCAGAATCTGTTGGCCAATTACGATATCTTCATCCTCAAGAAGTTTATGCTCCTGAATCTCTTCACCATGCCCTTTCAGTGCAATTGAGTTACATCTTCAACTATGATCTTATATTTTTATGGATTTTAAGTGAAAATCTAAAAAAATGAAATTGCATCATGTAACTGTAAAATATGAAAGTGTAAAAATCCATTATTGCAGTAGTCTGGCAAACACTTGTAATGTGTAAGTAAACCTTTTCAGCTGGAGAATTCAAATTAGTTCATCCCTTGACACTTGAGACTGAAGCTCTCTTAGAAGCAGGAATTACCGTGGTTGCCTTTTCCTGTTGAACTGGCTTAGCTGACATTTGTACCAAATTAATGATCAATCTATGTCTTGCAACTCATGGGAATGAAATAACGTCAAATTTATATCTTTTAATTAGTCATTATTCAACATTAGGACCCATATGTATCAGGGACAGCATTGCTATGTACTTGTATTGAGAACAAGAAAATATGTTTGCCTATTACAGAGCTTACAGTTTAGATCAAATTATGATTTTGATTGTTAATCATGGCATATTTATGTGAGTAAATTCCTGCAGGAACTGAATTAAGACCCCGTGTTGCTGAGCATATCAAATCAGTTATATACCTGACTCAACAAAAGTGGCTGCTTTTTTTCCACATGAAGCAGCATCACTAGACACACGGTGTCATCATTTTTTAATCCCTACCTTTTTAATAGATTGTTATAATTGTGCTACTTTATCCATGGCCAAAGTATATAGTTAGATCAGTAGTTGGCTTGAAATTTTGCCTCACAGATCCTGACAAAAGGAATAAAGGCTATATATATATATATATATTCCTCTTACCCTCCTAAAAGGATGACATTTTTTCTCTTAACAATCCTCCCAACTTCCTAAACCCTGAAAGTATGTGACATAAATGTAAGAAGTGGGAAAGAAGGAGAGAGAAAGATAGAAGGAGCTGGCATGACCCAAGATCCAAATAATTGGAAACCTATAGCAGAGATCTGTTTTCTAGGGTACACAAGTCTTATACACGTTAACTTTTCTTCACATTTCAAATGACCAACATGCTTGTCTTAACTAGAATGTCTTAATTCTGAAAAGCTGTAATTGGGCAGTGAAAACAATTAGAGGTGTGAAGACAGGGACAAATGTTTTCCAGTCATATGTACCAAAACACATAATGAAAGTCGTTTGTACTGAAACACATTTTAATTGAAGACTTGTAAGAGATTTTTCATTTCTTTACTTTTTCTTGGAAGTGTTTCAACATACCCAAGAACTGTGTATGTCAGGTTTCTTGGAAACTCTGGGACACAGAGTTATTTATAATTGTCATCTCTGGTTAATTATAGCCTGATTGTATATTCAAATAATGTTATCTTTTAGCACTCAGCTCGGTTACAGATTAGTGTTATGGAGGAATAAGTCATCTTCTCAGGTAGAAAGACTCAGAAGACCCTCATATACATTTGTTTTATAAAAACCACCTACTTGCATTTTTAATACCCAGATGGCACAGCTTTGTCCAGCTTCATATTCAGGTTCTGACCTTGTGTTTGAAGGTGTCCTTGTCTGTGTGTATTCAGTCACTTAGACACATTTGACTCTTGGCAGCCCTATGCACTGTTGCCCACCAGGCTCCTCTGTCCATGGGATTTTCTAGGCAAGAATACTGGAGTGGGTTGCCATTTCCTCCTCCAGAGGATCTTCCTGATCCAAGGATTGAACCTGTATCACCTACATCTCCTGCATTGGGAGGTAGGTTCTTTACCACTGAGCCCTCTGGCACGCACTGAAATGTGGAACACACCAGAGCTGTCTTTTATCACTTCCCTCGCTCCCATTGTAGTTGTCCTAGAAAGATGATGGCCTATGCTGTAATATCTGTTAGGAAAGCTTTTCGTGACAAGTATCAGGATATCTAACTACTGTAGCTTCAGCAAATAATGCTTAGCTTGGAGCACATAATAAAGTTCAGGAGTAAGAGGTTGGTAGCTTTAGTTCATCAGCTCAGTAACGTCAGGGTTGAAATCATGATTATATAGGTTGTTCCCTTAGCGTCACAAAATTTTGATGCACCTACAACTATGCCTTGAAGGCATGCAGACTCAGAAGTTATTTTCTCTTCACTAAAGCTCCTTCTTCATTCACAGATATTTCACTTCACCCTTCATGCTGACTTCTGTAAATGTCTCATTTGGGGAGAGCTGGGTTATTTGCACATTACTGGTCAAGGAAGAGAGATCACAGATTTATTTTCCAGGACTGAATTAGAGACCTTATCTCATCCTTCCTGAAATCAAAGGATAGTTTTTTTTTGTTTTTTTGTTTTTTAAGAAAGGCTGACTGCCACATATAGCACCTCATTTGGGTGTGTCTAGAGCCATGGAAGCTTGATTATTAGCCTACTCTTTTCTATGAGTGGACCTTGAGAGCTTGTTTGGAGGTTCTAGCAGGGAAGAAAAGCTTCTCGTGTACCCCTGACTGAGGAGCACCCTCCCCTATTGTGGAAGGTCATCCTCTTCCACCAAGCTTGCAGCTCCAGGAGGGATGCACATGGAGCCATGAGGCAGAAAAGGGAATACCTGTTTAGCCAGCCAGATCAGCCAGTCAACCCTGAAGACCAGTGGAGTGACAGAGGTCACAGCCAGATCACCCTCACATCTAAGGGATATCTTAAGATCAAAGATTACATTGGTGGGGACCAAAAGCAAGACCAGAATGGCTTTGTTGTTGTTATTCATTTGCTAAGCTGTGTCCAGCTCTTTGCAGCCTCATGGACTACAGTCAGACTAGGCTTCCTGTCCTTCACTATCTCCCTGAGTTTGCTCACACTCATATTCATTGAATTAGTGGTGCTGTCTAACCATCTCACACTCTGCTGCCCCTTTTTCCTTTTGCCTTCATTCTTCCCCAGCCAATAAGTTGCCTCTTCACATCAGGTGGTCAAAATATTGGCGCTTCAGCTTCGGTATCAGTCCTTCCGGTGAATTTTCAGGCTTGATTTCCTTAGGATTGACTGGTTTGAACTCCTTGCTGTCCAGGGAACACTCAGGAATCTTCTCCAGCACCACAGTTCAGAAGCATCAATTCTTCAGCACTCAGCCTTCATTATGGTCCAACTCTCACATCCATATATGACTACAGGAAAAACCATTGCTTTGACTATATGGACCTTTGTCAGCAAAGAGATGTCTCTGCTTTTTAATGCACTGTCTAGATTTGTCATAGATTTCCTTCCAAGGAGCAGGCATCTCTGCTGTTGGGTAGGAAAATGTCATTGTCAGCCACAGCTACATTATAGAAATGATAATCGAGGTTCTCAAATATTTTCATCATAAAGCTGGGTTTTTTTGGTTACATTTGATGTCATCTATCTACCTACCTTTGCTCCTCTCTGTTACATGCCCAGGGCCTTATACCTTGTCTGTGTTTTCAGAAGGAATTAAATTTCATACAGGCATGCATACAAGAAAACATTGCTTGGAGCCAGGTTAAGTCAGTGAGTGTATATTCATTCACATAGTTTCCCAACTTCTGTATGACTTCTTATATATAAAATAGATGTCACTTACAAAAATAAACATACAAATAAGTACAAATATGTCTTGCTAAGTCGCTTCAGTCGTCTCCGACTCTGTGCGACCCCATAGACGGCAGCCCACCAGGTTCCGCCGTCCCTGGGATTCTCCAGGCAAGAACACTGGAGTGGGTTGCCATTTCCTTCTTAAGGTAGAGAATTTATGCATCAAACATTAATTGCCTGAAGTGTGCGTGAAATCTAAACACCTGCACATGTTATGCATTAATCATTAATTGCAAGTAAGAATATCTGGAAAAGTGTCTTACTTTTCCTTCTGAGATTCAGTGAAAATTCTTGGCAGATTTCTACAGAATAAGATGAAAATTTAGTGACTAGGTATATGTTTTATAATGATTTACCCAGTAATGAAATCAATTTCTCTATTTGGTGTCAGTCACATTCATAAGAAGCCTTACCACATACAACATGGATGGACTTGTAAACAAAAGTTAATATTTTTACTCTGGCACTTTGAAACTCTTCCCTTACAACTGCCTCATTTCTGCCATCGTCAACCCTATTCTTTCCCTTTAACAGAGTGCCAAACATGAAATGACAGTGACCAATGTTGACTTAATGTGGATGTTTAATAATGAAAAAAAAAGTGTGTCAGTCCCAGCATTAGTTACAAATGGCAGTAAGTGTATCAGATGGCAGCCCTGTAATAATTTTACATCCATCATTCTTTCCTGATGCTTCGCTAGCCAGCTGATGGATGGGGCCAACAGTGTTAACTCTTCAGAAACTGACACAGTGTATCTAGTTGAGCATTATCTAACACATGCTCCTGCTCTTAGATAAGGAGAAGGCATGTGAGGAATTGTGAATTACAGGTTTGCTTTGAAAAAGAGTATGGAGGAACTCGCGCCTTTGTATTCAGTGGCAGGCATTACAATTAATTAATGATTTATGGATGGCTTTTGGAGATGTTGCCTTTAGCTAAAATGAATTAGAGAAGTCAAATTAGAGCTAGACATTTCAGTGCTAAGAGGAAAAACTCCCATGAAGGAGGAAGCCATGTTAGGGAAATCATTCAGGAGGGAATGAGATAGATCATTGCAACAGTGGGACAAAATAGAAGGTTTTTCTTGGGGTGCACATGGGTATTTGTCAAGATGTCCCTTGACTTTCAAACCTTCTGATTAGAATTTACTTGGGAACAAATTAAAATAACACAAATGATTAAGATTCTGTCTTTATAAAAATAAGAGTATATATTATTTTTATCGCTACATGTAATTATTTATTTGGTAACTTTAAAAGATACATGAAATCTGAAATTGAATATTTGCCTTTTTATTATTGGATTCTCTCTAAATATGTATGTAAAATGGATAGAGAACTGCTTTCTAGGCAACTCATTATTAGAAAATCTAGACCAGCTTTTTATATGCAAGTTGACATTTGATCCTTAGGTTTTCTTTTCTTTTGTTTTTCTTTCATAAAACCTTCTTAATTCTGAGTGTCTTAGCTAGGGAACACTTCTTATGGGACAGGAGGGGAGAGGAAAACCCCTTGGTGAATATTATCAGCACAGAGCAGCCAGTTTTCACAGACCATGACAAAAATGATCAGGGAACCCATTAAAAGCACTTTGATGGTATGGAAATTCATCTTCATGAAGCTCCTAGGCCCCTAAGCAGCATGCTGTTTAGCTGTGGTTACAGATCAGTCATTCACATCGGAGGGCAATAATTGTGCTGACGGCTTGTAAGGCAATGGAAGTACATAAAATAATCCTGGGCCTTCCACCATGGCACTGTGAGTTAATCTTCTCTAATACAGATCAGCTGTTGTTCTAACACATGACTTCATGCCGGCTCCAGTGACTCTGCTCAGCCTTTTGATTAAGTAACAGGAGTGGAACCATCTGCATTCATTTTATTCCATAGTGTTCATTGTTCAGGACCTTATTTCCACTTCATCTTCTGCTTCCACAGTCAGACTTTGTTTCATTTCTCTGGTCAGCATCTCCTATTTGAGCTGCATGAGTGAGTTGCCTCTGTTGAAAACTACTCCTTTCAATTTTCCTTTATCTTTTACAGAATTATAGTAACTTAAAAAAAATTATTTTTGAAGTAATACCTGCCAGAATCTGTTGGCCAATTACGATATCTTCATCCTCAAGAAGTTTATGCTCCTGAATCTCTTCACGATGCCCTTTCAGTGCAATTGAGTTACATCTTCAACTATGATCTTATATTTTTATGGATTTTAAGTGAAAATCTAAAAAAATGAAATTGCATCATGTAACTGTAAAATATGAAAGTGTAAAAATCCATTATTGCAGTAGTCTGGCAAACACTTGTAATGTGTAAGTAAACCTTTTCAGCTGGAGAATTCAAATTAGTTCATCCCTTGACACTTGAGACTGAAGCTCTCTTAGAAGCAGGAATTACCGTGGTTGCCTTTTCCTGTTGAACTGGCTTAGCTGACATTTGTACCAAATTAATGATCAATCTATGTCTTGCAACTCATGGGAATGAAATAACGTCAAATTTATATCTTTTAATTAGTCATTATTCAACATTAGGACCCATATGTATCAGGGACAGCATTGCTATGTACTTGTATTGAGAACAAGAAAATATGTTTGCCTATTACAGAGCTTACAGTTTAGATCAAATTATGATTTTGATTGTTAATCATGGCATATTTATGTGAGTAAATTCCTGCAGGAACTGAATTAAGACCCCGTGTTGCTGAGCATATCAAATCAGTTATATACCTGACTCAACAAAAGTGGCTGCTTTTTTTCCACATGAAGCAGCATCACTAGACACACGGTGTCATCATTTTTTAATCCCTACCTTTTTAATAGATTGTTATAATTGTGCTACTTTATCCATGGCCAAAGTATATAGTTAGATCAGTAGTTGGCTTGAAATTTTGCCTCACAGATCCTGACAAAAGGAATAAAGGCTATATATATATATATATATTCCTCTTACCCTCCTAAAAGGATGACATTTTTTCTCTTAACAATCCTCCCAACTTCCTAAACCCTGAAAGTATGTGACATAAATGTAAGAAGTGGGAAAGAAGGAGAGAGAAAGATAGAAGGAGCTGGCATGACCCAAGATCCAAATAATTGGAAACCTATAGCAGAGATCTGTTTTCTAGGGTACACAAGTCTTATACACGTTAACTTTTCTTCACATTTCAAATGACCAACATGCTTGTCTTAACTAGAATGTCTTAATTCTGAAAAGCTGTAATTGGGCAGTGAAAACAATTAGAGGTGTGAAGACAGGGACAAATGTTTTCCAGTCATATGTACCAAAACACATAATGAAAGTCGTTTGTACTGAAACACATTTTAATTGAAGACTTGTAAGAGATTTTTCATTTCTTTACTTTTTCTTGGAAGTGTTTCAACATACCCAAGAACTGTGTATGTCAGGTTTCTTGGAAACTCTGGGACACAGAGTTATTTATAATTGTCATCTCTGGTTAATTATAGCCTGATTGTATATTCAAATAATGTTATCTTTTAGCACTCAGCTCGGTTACAGATTAGTGTTATGGAGGAATAAGTCATCTTCTCAGGTAGAAAGACTCAGAAGACCCTCATATACATTTGTTTTATAAAAACCACCTACTTGCATTTTTAATACCCAGATGGCACAGCTTTGTCCAGCTTCATATTCAGGTTCTGACCTTGTGTTTGAAGGTGTCCTTGTCTGTGTGTATTCAGTCACTTAGACACATTTGACTCTTGGCAGCCCTATGCACTGTTGCCCACCAGGCTCCTCTGTCCATGGGATTTTCTAGGCAAGAATACTGGAGTGGGTTGCCATTTCCTCCTCCAGAGGATCTTCCTGATCCAAGGATTGAACCTGTATCACCTACATCTCCTGCATTGGGAGGTAGGTTCTTTACCACTGAGCCCTCTGGCACGCACTGAAATGTGGAACACACCAGAGCTGTCTTTTATCACTTCCCTCGCTCCCATTGTAGTTGTCCTAGAAAGATGATGGCCTATGCTGTAATATCTGTTAGGAAAGCTTTTCGTGACAAGTATCAGGATATCTAACTACTGTAGCTTCAGCAAATAATGCTTAGCTTGGAGCACATAATAAAGTTCAGGAGAGAGAGGTTGGTAGCTTTAGTTCATCAGCTCAGTAATGTCAGGGTTGAAATCATGATTATATAGGTTGTTCCCTTAGCGTCACAAAATTTTGATGCACCTACAACTATGCCTTGAAGGCATGCAGACTCAGAAGTTATTTTCTCTTCACTAAAGCTCCTTCTTCATTCACAGATATTTCACTTCACCCTTCATGCTGACTTCTGTAAATGTCTCATTTGGGGAGAGCTGGGTTATTTGCACATTACTGGTCAAGGAAGAGAGATCACAGATTTATTTTCCAGGACTGAATTAGAGACCTTATCTCATCCTTCCTGAAATCAAAGGATAGTTTTTTTTTGTTTTTTTGTTTTTTAAGAAAGGCTGACTGCCACATATAGCACCTCATTTGGGTGTGTCTAGAGCCATGGAAGCTTGATTATTAGCCTACTCTTTTCTATGAGTGGACCTTGAGAGCTTGTTTGGAGGTTCTAGCAGGGAAGAACAGCTTCTCGTGTACCCCTGACTGAGGAGCACCCTCCCCTATTGTGGAAGGTCATCCTCTTCCACCAAGCTTGCAGCTCCAGGAGGGATGCACATGGAGCCATGAGGCAGAAAAGGGAATACCTGTTTAGCCAGCCAGATCAGCCAGTCAACCCTGAAGACCAGTGGAGTGACAGAGGTCACAGCCAGATCACCCTCACATCTAAGGGATATCTTAAGATCAAAGATTACATTGGTGGGGACCAAAAGCAAGACCAGAATGGCTTTGTTGTTGTTATTCATTTGCTAAGCTGTGTCCAGCTCTTTGCAGCCTCATGGACTACAGTCAGACTAGGCTTCCTGTCCTTCACTATCTCCCTGAGTTTGCTCACACTCATATTCATTGAATTAGTGGTGCTGTCTAACCATCTCACACTCTGCTGCCCCTTTTTCCTTTTGCCTTCATTCTTCCCCAGCCAATAAGTTGCCTCTTCACATCAGGTGGTCAAAATATTGGAGCTTCAGCTTCAGTATCAGTCCTTCCGGTGAATTTTCAGGCTTGATTTCCTTAGGATTGACTGGTTTGAACTCCTTGCTGTCCAGGGAACACTCAGGAATCTTCTCCAGCACCACAGTTCAGAAGCATCAATTCTTCAGCACTCAGCCTTCATTATGGTCCAACTCTCACATCCATATATGACTACAGGAAAAACCATTGCTTTGACTATATGGACCTTTGTCAGCAAAGAGATGTCTCTGCTTTTTAATGCACTGTCTAGATTTGTCATAGATTTCCTTCCAAGGAGCAGGCATCTCTGCTGTTGGGTAGGAAAATGTCATTGTCAGCCACAGCTACATTATAGAAATGATAATCGAGGTTCTCAAATATTTTCATCATAAAGCTGGGTTTTTTTGGTTACATTTGATGTCATCTATCTACCTACCTTTGCTCCTCTCTGTTACATGCCCAGGGCCTTATACCTTGTCTGTGTTTTCAGAAGGAATTAAATTTCATACAGGCATGCATACAAGAAAACATTGCTTGGAGCCAGGTTAAGTCAGTGAGTGTATATTCATTCACATAGTTTCCCAACTTCTGTATGACTTCTTATATATAAAATAGATGTCACTTACAAAAATAAACATACAAATAAGTACAAATATGTCTTGCTAAGTCGCTTCAGTCGTCTCCGACTCTGTGCGACCCCATAGACGGCAGCCCACCAGGTTCCGCCGTCCCTGGGATTCTCCAGGCAAGAACACTGGAGTGGGTTGCCATTTCCTTCTTAAGGTAGAGAATTTATGCATCAAACATTAATTGCCTGAAGTGTGCGTGAAATCTAAACACCTGCACATGTTATGCATTAATCATTAATTGCAAGTAAGAATATCTGGAAAAGTGTCTTACTTTTCCTTCTGAGATTCAGTGAAAATTCTTGGCAGATTTCTACAGAATAAGATGAAAATTTAGTGACTAGGTATATGTTTTATAATGATTTACCCAGTAATGAAATCAATTTCTCTATTTGGTGTCAGTCACATTCATAAGAAGCCTTACCACATACAACATGGATGGACTTGTAAACAAAAGTTAATATTTTTACTCTGGCACTTTGAAACTCTTCCCTTACAACTGCCTCATTTCTGCCATCGTCAACCCTATTCTTTCCCTTTAACAGAGTGCCAAACATGAAATGACAGTGACCAATGTTGACTTAATGTGGATGTTTAATAATGAAAAAAAAAGTGTGTCAGTCCCAGCATTAGTTACAAATGGCAGTAAGTGTATCAGATGGCAGCCCTGTAATAATTTTACATCCATCATTCTTTCCTGATGCTTCGCTAGCCAGCTGATGGATGGGGCCAACAGTGTTAACTCTTCAGAAACTGACACAGTGTATCTAGTTGAGCATTATCTAACACATGCTCCTGCTCTTAGATAAGGAGAAGGCATGTGAGGAATTGTGAATTACAGGTTTGCTTTGAAAAAGAGTATGGAGGAACTCGCGCCTTTGTATTCAGTGGCAGGCATTACAATTAATTAATGATTTATGGATGGCTTTTGGAGATGTTGCCTTTAGCTAAAATGAATTAGAGAAGTCAAATTAGAGCTAGACATTTCAGTGCTAAGAGGAAAAACTCCCATGAAGGAGGAAGCCATGTTAGGGAAATCATTCAGGAGGGAATGAGATAGATCATTGCAACAGTGGGACAAAATAGAAGGTTTTTCTTGGGGTGCACATGGGTATTTGTCAAGATGTCCCTTGACTTTCAAACCTTCTGATTAGAATTTACTTGGGAACAAATTAAAATAACACAAATGATTAAGATTCTGTCTTTATAAAAATAAGAGTATATATTATTTTTATCGCTACATGTAATTATTTATTTGGTAACTTTAAAAGATACATGAAATCTGAAATTGAATATTTGCCTTTTTATTATTGGATTCTCTCTAAATATGTATGTAAAATGGATAGAGAACTGCTTTCTAGGCAACTCATTATTAGAAAATCTAGACCAGCTTTTTATATGCAAGTTGACATTTGATCCTTAGGTTTTCTTTTCTTTTGTTTTTCTTTCATAAAACCTTCTTAATTCTGAGTGTCTTAGCTAGGGAACACTTCTTATGGGACAGGAGGGGAGAGGAAAACCCCTTGGTGAATATTATCAGCACAGAGCAGCCAGTTTTCACAGACCATGACAAAAAGGCAAATAGGTATTATGTCATCACCCATCCATCACTCTATATGTCAGCCTTTCAATAATTCCAATCGACATTCTCGACAGGCTGATGCAAGTTAAAGGGGCTGTTTGTTTCTAGAAATTGAGTACAGGCTGTCTATAGCCTTTTGTTCCAGATGGTTTTCTTCTGTGTCTTTTCATTTCTTTCTTTTTCTTTCTTTTCTTTTTGGGGGTATTTAATTGAAATACATGCCGAGTTTGCAGACTGCAAAGATCAGAGCTGTTTTCGTCCAGCAGTGGTAACTATGCATTAAACATTTTGATTTGTTTGAGCTTGAAGTTTAGTCCTTTTTTGCCATTTGCTTCATGGAGTTTGTGTATATTTACAGCCTCTGCATTTAATGGCCACATGCCTTATTTTCACAGATGGCCAGTGGAAGACTTTTTCTTTCTCTTAGTATAGCCTGCTTTCAGTTTTGCTACATTTGTCACAGTGCCACTACTTGCAGCTAGCAAGTGCCCACGCTTGGTGGGGAGCAATTATGGTGTGAGTTTTTAAGGAGCTTTTTAAAGGTTTTTTTTTTTTTTTTTCCAGTAAACTTTTTATGGTTTAATTTTCAAGCCTAGAAAAGCTGTGCATGTTTTCAAACAGAGAGTCTTGTGTTCTTTACATCATTCTGGTAGAGGGGTTAGTGCAGGATGGTCCAATAAAAAGAGACACACAGGGCATGCCAAATTGGGCTTTCAGATAGACACCCACAGGCCTCTCTGATGATTGAAATTGTCTATTCATTTAAGGATATGAGGATAAGCTCACGATAGGATTCCTGAAAAAAGCACATTTGAAAACACTGTGTGGAGATAATCTAGATATTTTTAAAGTACATTTCCATGTTGCACAGATAAAAGACCACAAGAAGAATAAACAATCATTATGCCAAGATGACGGGGTTGTAAATCTACATGTATGTATGCACATTTCTGATTTTTTTTCAAATTTTCTAAGTAAAATAAGAATCACTTTTGTTGTTGGACCAGAAATGTTATTTTTAAAGACCTGGTCTACTAAGAATGGCCTTTCCTTCTCGTCTCCCTTTCTCCCTTTCTTAGCCTCAAGATTAAATAGTTGTCTTTCAGACAGTTCAACATTTTTTTCTTGTGTTTTCTTGTTGTTTATTTCAAATAACATTAACAATATGGATTTAAAATTATGAGGAACATATTCTGAGTTTAGCATTTATTTCAAAGGGTCCCATTGAGTCTTTCCACTTGCACGTTTTCTTTTACAAATGAGAAAGACTTTTATATACAAATAATAAAGGAGTAATAATGGCTACTGATATATTTAGTTTGCATCTTACCTTTTTCCAGTTGCTTTCACATTAAATTTCAGTTTAGTACCGTAGTATAAACATAACAGTATTCATATCTTTGTTTTAAAAATTAAAACAAAAAAAAAAACAACTTGAGATGTGAGATTATTATAGGAGTTCCAGTGGTAGATCAGTTTTTAAACCAAGGTCCTCTGGTTTAAATTTCAGTCTCTTTTCTAATGGACCACGCTGAAGACATACAAGAAAGTAAGCCAGTGCCTGTTTGATTAGCTTCTGCCCCAGCGTTGGCCATGTGTATCATTTAGTACATTTTTGAGGATTTATCACACACACAAAATCCTTTTAGCAACCAGCATCTCCATAGCTTCTGTCTGTATCTTTTCTTCATTTCTTTGTTTTTCCTGTTTCTGTTCCCTTTTAGGTCTCCCTTTTTTCACTACTCACAGCCCCCTTCTTTTGAGAATGAGCCAGAAAACAGAAAGAATATGTTCAATCTTATCTATTTGGCTTCTCATAGCAGCACTCATAAAGCATGTGAAGTTTTGGCTGTTCATTAAAATGAGATTTTAAATATCTGTTCTGCTGTTAAGTTTTTCTCTAAAACTACCATTGATAATTGGAAAATGAACTATAACCCTGTTATGCCTGTTTCTATTTGTCAGACCCGGTATTTCGGAACCAAACCATTTCTCTTTAAAATAGTCTAATTGTATTTATTTAACTGAAGTAACTACTGGCTACTGAGGCTGCATTCATAAGAGGGCAGACAGTTTTACAACTTTATTCTATGAAATGGAAAAATGAAAAAGTTCTATACGATTCTGTAGCTCAGTAACTGAGTTACCCATTGTTTATAGAACAGCTATCATCAGACCTCAGTCCAGCTTTGTGTTTACATCTATGCAGCCCTCCCACCTACCGGACATCCTGTGTAGGTTGTGAATTCTATTTTTCTTTGTTGGCCTCCTATTTTTCTCACATTAACCCTTCAGATCTGACTTGATGTGCATAGTAGCTGTATCTACCATGGTTTGAAATAAACTTTTTTTTTAGACTTTGGCTGACTTCTGACATTTGAAACCCAAGTCTTAGTTTTTCCCTCTCCTGCCTTCTCCTTTCCACATGTGCAAACCATAATCACCCTTGGGACATGTAAGCAAGGTCCAGTATTTTACCATGATATTATTCATATATACCCTCTTTGTGAATTATATGTTTCTTACGGATTCCGTTGACTTTGCTTTTCTGTGCATTACACCTCCACACTCAGTGAGTTCTTCCTCTACATGGCAGTAATGTTGAATCTGGACAGAAGACTGTGTCCTTCACCATGTACCTAAATATGTAAATCTGAGTATTGTTGGGCAGTCCCTTCACAAAACTGATTTCAGTAATCATATCTTTTTTAGCTTTTGTTTCATAATTTGAAGTATCTTCCTTGAATTTAAGAAAATGACTATAGCATTCTCAACTATAAATGGAGTGCCTTTACATTTTGAAACTAATTAACAACTTCTGAGGAAATTATCATCATGGATAGAGAAACATGTATATCTTTATATATTTGTCAAAATATTTTAGTTTTGTTTGAGCAATTCCAGTCAAGTGGAACATAGAATTGAAAGAAAGCGAAAAGGGCCCTTAATGTAACCTATTATCTGATGTTGAATTGCCAGGCAGGCAGTCATATGGCCAATACTTTTCCAGGGAGGTAAAAATTTCTGCATCCTAAGATAGCCCACTCAAGGAATAGACATCTCTTTTAATATAACTCTTTCTTCAGTGGTTCTTATGCTTTCACTTGGTAACTTACAACCATTGGTCAGTATTCTGTTGCTTTATTATATATGGCCAAATCCTGTCTCTTTTTCAGAAACAACAGGTCTTGTTTCTTCATAAACCTGAAGTTTCTTAAGATATGTAAAGACAGAGATTGTTGATCTCCTCTCCAACTCTCTCTTGTAAGGCCCTATGCACTTTCTCCATGAAGACAACAACTATCTTGATAGGAACATAACCCAAAGCTGAGCTGAATTCCAAAACACTGTGGCCATGAGCTTCCCTAGTCTGTTTTCCAATTTTTGTAGAAAAATAAATTAGACCATGACAACATAGTTTTTCTCAGTAAATTTGTATTAGCTTCTTGTCACCACCCCCTCTACAAAGGGACCTGAACGAATCTATAACAATCAGCTCTGTCTTTTCCAGAACATACATCAAGTGCTCAGGTCATTGCTCCTCAATTTTTCTCTTTATTCATGAAAATCAGAATTAGTTCTTTACATTCAACTTTCTAATATTTCTCCCACTTTACAATCAGTTCTTTAAAAAATATAAATAGAAATTCATCGATTTTACCCACAAGTCATTTTTCTATCTTGGAGATGTATTCATTCAGATTAAGATTTGAATTCATAGAAGCTGTGTATTTCCTTCAAAACAATTCCGTCTACCTTCAGCTTCATAATACTTCTTAAGAAGACTTGATCTGCCAATACAATTCACTTTGATCAGATTTCCTGATGAAACTAAGTTTCTATGAAATTCAGCAAGGATTATACTTTAAGGGACATATCATGAAGCTGGCTTCCAAAGTTCACAAAATGAAATTAAATTGTGGAAACAAAATTTGGGTTCTAATTTATTATTTTCTTCACAATAGGAATCTCTGAATTTGGAAGGGAAAAAATCAGGATTAGATAAGGCTTTTTTTTTTTTTAAGATGACTAAACCAAAAGATATTTATAGACCTTTTCTATCCCTTAGTTCATATATTCATATGATTCTCTGATTGAGAAAATGAATGGAAAAATACTCCTAAGGAATACCAAAGTGTCAGAGTACCAAAGTGTCTGCAAAATTCACATTTGACCAGAATAAAATAAGTGAAAAATTTCTTTGGATTGCATTTTTGTTGGTGTTGGATGAAAGTGTGTGTGTGTGCATGTGTGTTTGTACATTATTTGTTGTAAAGCTTTTACAGCAAAACTTTCTCTTCTATTTGTGTGGTTATATTACATGGGTGGATTTTTTTTTTTTTCCAGAAAATGGCAATCTCAGTAAACAAGGGTGAAACTGAGAAATGGAGGGTTGTCTTAGGCACATTCACTGTTTCTTTATATTCTACTTAAGCCGATGAAAAAAATCTCCAACTGATAAATCGTTATGACATTATAAATAATCTTTCATCTTCTTTGGTGGTCTCTGAGGTTCACATAATTGGAGGGTTAAAAACCTTTTTTGTTTCTTTCTTCTTCCCATGCCATTTAGTATAGAAGGAGATCATAAAAAAAGGGCAGCCAGAAGGGGTTTAACTGTTACTGAGTCAACATTTGACAGTCACACTCTATTCTGTCATTTCATGCATGTGCTTTTTATGACTTTTATAGCTTTGTGGGCTTTATTTCAGGGATGTTCATTATGATAGCTGATCCACAGCCCATCTCTTTGTGTTTGTTTGTGTGATGGTAAGCACGGCTCATCACTTATAAATCCCAATTTCAAGGAGTCATAGAGGAAGCATCTACTCATGTACTGTTTAGGCTTAGGCCACTAAGGGAGTATATCTGCTTCCTATAAAGCACAATTTGTGTGGGTTTCTTTTGTTTTGTTTTGACTGCTCCATGAAATATCAACAAGGATGGGCATTTGAGCCTTTACAAACACAGTGAATTTTTGATTGTTTTCTCTGTAAGCTGAAAAAATGGAATAGGAGTACTTTTCAATTTAAATAATACTAGTCTTATATCATGCCTGAGTAATAAATGGAAAATATAAAAGATTAAATATATTGTCAGGGATGATGCACAGGAGGAGAAGAAAAATCCCAACAACTTTTAGAGTTGTTACAAGCATCTCCATTTTAATGTATATTTGTCCACTATGGTCATGGACAATAAAGGATCATAATCATAGCAGGATACTTAATATGCATATTGAAATAACTATTCCTGTAATTCTTATATTCTAGGAAGAATATTTTTCTTTTCCATTTCTCTCATTTAATTTTTCTGTAATGTTAAAAGTGTATCTTCTTCATTTTTTAAACTTAATAAGTATCTATCATATATTAATTTTACAAATTAGGACCCTGAAACTCAGAGAGGTTAATTGTCTCAAGTAATATGGCTAATGTATATGACAGAGTTTAGTTATCTCATGTTCCTGATCCCAAAGTCATTATTTTCTATATAGGTTATTGTCTGTACTTTTAAATATGTCCTTTAACCATTGATCTGTAGCCTTTTGCCATTTGGAATATTGTTGGCCTAAAAAGCACTGATCTTTAATGACCACTTCTAATCAACTAATTACCCACATCTCTTTAGCTATTTCTTGGCTCTCCTTATTGATTCCCACCGTAGCCTGGTGTCATGGACAAACAGTGCATGTGCTGTTTTCCATTATTCAAGTTATTGGATAAGCCACAGAACCTGAGACCAACTGCCAGTTCCCTAAGAGAATATTAACACATTAATAATGGTTCTTTGAATTTGAGTTTTAGAGTTATTCATCTGACCCCAAGAAACTATATTGTCTAAAACTTTGTTTTCTTCTGTAGATTAGATACGATTCACTTGAATGTTTTTCCAAGTCAACATAGGAACAGAAATTTTTTTTCTAGTAAAAACAGACGTTACCTAAAGTTTCTCCTTGATCTTAGTAAACTCACAAAGTTGTATAAGATTTGATTAGCCAGAGAGGACTCATCTTTCCAAAGGCACTCTAGTTGTTATCCAATAGGAAGTTTTTATCCAAGAGAGAAAGCGTATGGGTCATTTTGTTTGGTCATTATTTGCAAGTCCTCGGGACTGTTTCAGTTGACTTCTTTGTAGTCATTAGTCTGTTTACACCCTGTATTCTGATGTTCCTCAGGGCTTTTCAGAATTTTGGCCAGTATTGCTTTAAATTTGTTTTTTCTTGTTGTTGTTCGCTTTATTTCTAATAGGAAAAAAGTTAAAGAGAGAAGATGAATGAATCTTGTAAGTTTCAGGGCAGTGTTTGAATAGCATTGAGAGGGCAGTTTAAAAAATGTGCTATACTGATTTGTGTTCTAGAACCCTGCTCTTAAGAGTGTGGATATGTAGGGATATTTTTCTGTACAAATTCTTGACTAATGTGCTCTTTATCAGCCAGTGGAATTAAGAGTATAATTGGTACAATTGTCATCTCTACATATCAATGTATTTTTCTATTTTCACAAAAGCATTTTCTTTGCTATTTCTTACTTTCAGCAACTGCCCATTTAGCAGCTCTCTACCTGATATATACTGCCCTCATTTTGATTCAGCTGCCTCTATTTCAGTGCAGTTCAGTTTTCAGTCAGTCATGTCCAACTCTTTGCAGCCCATGAAATGCAGCCTGCCAGGTTTCCCCGTCCATCACCCACTCCCGGAGCTTGCTCAGACTCATGTCCATCAAGTCAGTGATGCCATCCAACCATCTCATCCTCTGCCATCCTCTTCTCCTCCTGCCTTTAATCTTTCCCAACACCTGGGTCTTTTCCAATGGGGCAGCTCTTTGCATCAAGTGGCCAAAGTATCGGAGTTTCAGCTTTAACATCAGTCCTTCCAATGAATATTCAGGGCTGATTTCTTTAGGATTGACTGGATGGATCTCCTTGCAGTCCAAGGGACTCTAAAGAGTCTTCTTCAACACCACAGTTCAAAAGTATCAATTCTTCGGCGCTCAGTTTCTTTATAATACAACTCTCACAGCCATACACGACTACTGGAAAAACAATAGCTTTGACTATGCAGACCTTTGTTGGCAAAGTAATGTCTCTCCTTTTTAGTATGCTATCTAGATTGGTCCTAGCTTTTCTTCCAGGAAGCAAGCATCTTTTTATTTCATGGCTGCAGTCACCAGGAAACCAGCAGTGGTTTTGGAGCCCAAGAAAATAAAGTCTGTCACTCTTTCCGTTGTTTCCCTTCTATTTGCCATGAAGTAATGGGACAGGATGCCATGCTGTTCGTTTTTTGAATGTTGAGTTTTAAGCCAGCTTTTTCACTCTCCACTTTCACTTACATCAAGAGGTTCTTTAGTTCTTCTTTGCTTTCTGCCACAAGGGTGGTGTCATCTGTGTATCTGAGATTATTGATATTACTCCCAGGAATGTTGCTTCCAGCTTGTGCTTTATCCAGCCCAACATTTCGCAAAATGTACTCTGCATATGAACAGCATGAAAAGGCAAAAAGATATGACACTGAAATATGAAGTCCAGTGCTGTAAAGAACAATATTGTATGAATCAAGATAAATTGGAGGTGGTCAAACAGGAGATGGCAACAGTGAACATCAACACTTTAGGAATCAGTGAATTAAAATGGACTGAAATGGGCCAATTTAACTCAGATGACCATTATATCTACTCCTGTGGGCAAGAATCCCTTAGAAAAAATGGAGTAGCCCTCATAGTCAACAAAAGAGTCCAAAATGGAGTTCTTGGGTGTAGTCTCAAAAACGAAAGAATGTCCTCTGTTTGTTTCCAAGGCAAACCATTCAATATCACAGTAATCCAAGGCTATGCTCTGACCGGTAATGCTGAAGAAGCTGAAGTTGAATGGTTCTATAAAGACCTACAAGAACTTCTAGAACTAACACCAGAAAAAGATGTCCTTTTCTTTATAGGGGATTGGAATGCAAAAGTAGGAAGTCAAGAGATACCTGGAGTAATAGGCAAGTTTGGCCTTGGAGTACAAANACAGTAATCCAAGGCTATGCTCTGACCGGTAATGCTGAAGAAGCTGAAGTTGAATGGTTCTATAAAGACCTACAAGAACTTCTAGAACTAACACCAGAAAAAGATGTCCTTTTCTTTATAGGGGATTGGAATGCAAAAGTAGGAAGTCAAGAGATACCTGGAGTAATAGGCAAGTTTGGCCTTGGAGTACAAAATGAAGAAGGGCAAAGGCTAATAGAGTTTTGCCAAGAGAATGCTTTGGAATAGCAAACCCTCTACCAACAACACAAGAGAAGACTCTACACATGGACATCACCAGACGGTCAATACCGAAATCAGACTGATTGTATTCTTTGCAGTCAAAGATTGAGAAGCTCTATAGAGTCAGCCAAAACAAGACTGGGAGCTGACTGTGGCCCAGATAGTGAACTCCTTATTGCCAAATTCAGGCCTAAATTGAACTAGGGAAAACCACTAGACCATTGAGATATGACCTAAGCAAATCCCTTATGATTATACAGTAGAAGTGACAAATAGATTCAAGGGATTAGATCTGATGGACATAGTGCCTGAAGAACTATGGATGGAGGTTCGTGACATTGTACAGGAGGCAGTGATCAGAACACTCCCAAGAGAAAGAAATGCATAAGGGCAAAATGGTTGTCTCAGGAGGCCTTACAGATAGCTGAGAAGAGAAGAGAAGTGAAAGGCAAAGGAGAAAAGCAAAAAATAGCCATTTGAATCCAGAGTTCCAAAGGATAAAAGGGAGACATAAGAAAGCCTTCCTCAGTGATCAATGCAAAGAAATAGAGGAAAACAATAGAATGGGAAAGATTAGGGAAAACCACTAGACCATTGAGATATGACCTAAGCAAATCCCTTATGATTATACAGTAGAAGTGACAAATAGATTCAAGGGATTAGATCTGATGGACATAGTGCCTGAAGAACTATGGATGGAGGTTCGTGACATTGTACAGGAGGCAGTGATCAGAACACTCCCAAGAGAAAGAAATGCATAAGGGCAAAATGGTTGTCTCAGGAGGCCTTACAGATAGCTGAGAAGAGAAGAGAAGTGAAAGGCAAAGGAGAAAAGCAAAAAATAGCCATTTGAATCCAGAGTTCCAAAGGATAAAAGGGAGACATAAGAAAGCCTTCCTCAGTGATCAATGCAAAGAAATAGAGGAAAACAATAGAATGGGAAAGACTAGAGATCTCTTCAAAAAATTAGAGATACCAAGGGAATATTTAATGCAAAGATGGGCACAATGAAGGATGGAAATGGTATGGACCTAACAGAAGCAGAAGATATTAAGAGAGGTAGCAAGAATTCACAGAAGAGCTATACAAAAAAGATCTTCATGACCCAGATAACCACGATGGTGTGATCAGCCACCTAGAGCCAGACATCCTGAATTGCAAAGTCAAGTGGGCCTTAGGAAGCTTCACTAAGAAAAAAGCTAGTGGAGGTGACGGAATTCCACTTGAGCTATTTCAAATCCTAAAAGATGATGCCATGAAAGTGCTGCACTGGATATGCCAGCAAACTTGGAAAATGCAGCAGTGGCCACAAAACTGGAAATGGTCAGTTTTCATTCCAGTGCCAAAGAATGCTCAAACTACTGCACAATTGCACTCATCTCACACGCTAACAAAGTAATGCTCAAAATTCTCCAAGCCAGGCTTCAACAGCACATGAACCATGAACTCACAGATGTTCAAGCTGGATTTAGAAAAGGCAGAGGAACCAGAGATCAAATTTCCAACACCCACTGGATCATCAAAAAAGCAAGAGAGTTCCAGAAGAATATCTACTTTTGCTTTATTGACTATGCCATAACCTTTGACTATGTGGATCACAAAAAACTGTGGAAAATTCTATGGGAATGCCAGACCACCTGACCTGCCTGCTGAGAAAACTGTGTGCAGGTCAGGAAGCAACACTTAGAAGTGGACATGGAACAACAGACTGGTTCCAAATTGGGAAACGATTACGTCAAGGCTGTATATTGTCACCCTGCTTATTTAACTTATATGCAGAGTACATCATGAGAAACGCTAGGCTGAATGAAGCACAAGCTGGAATCAAGATGCCTCGGAAAAATATCAATAATCTCAGATACACAGATGACACTACCTTTATGGCAGAAAGCAAAGAAGAACTAAAGAGTCTCTTGATAAAAGTGAAAGAGGAGAGTGAAAAAGCTGGCTTAAAACCCAATATTCAAAAAATGAAATTCATGGCATCCTGTCCCATCACTTCATGGCAAATAGATGGAGAAACAATGGAAACAGTGACACTTGATTTTCTTGGGCTCCAAAACCACTGCAGATGGTGACTTTAGCCATGAAATAAAAAGATGCTTGCTTCCTGGAAGAAAAGCTATGACCAACCTAGACAGCATATTAAAAAACAGAGATGTTACTTTGCTGGCAAAGGTCAATCTAGTCAAGGATATGGTTTTTCCAGTAGTCACGTATGGATGTGAGAGTTGTACTTGAAAGAAAGCTGAGTGCTATAGAATTGATGCTTTTGAACTGTGGTGTTGGAGATTTCCAAGAGTCCCTTGGACTGCAAGGCGATTCATCCAGTCAATCCTAAAGGAGATCAGCCCTGAATTTTCATTGGAACGACTGATGTTAAAGCTGAAACTCCAATACTTTGGCCACCTGATGTGAATAACTGATTCATGGAAAAGACCCTGATGCCTGGAAAGATTGAAGGCAGGAGGAAAGGGGATGACAGAGGATGAGATGGTTGGATGGCATCACTGACTTGATGGACATGAGTTTGAGCAAGCTCCAGGAGTGGGTGATGAACCAGCAAGCCTGGTGTACTGCAGTCATGGGAATGTAGAGTCAGACATGACTGAACAACTGAACTGAACCCTGCATATAAGTTAAATAAGCAGGGTGGCAATATACAGCCTTAATGTACTCCTTTCTCAATTTGGAAGCAGTCTGTTGTTCCATGTTCAGTTCTAACTGTTGCTTCTTGACCTGCATACAGACTTCTCAGGAGGCAAGTAAAGTGGTCTTGTATTCTCATATCTTCAAAAATTTAGAACGGATTAATTTCATTATGATAACTTTGGGAATCACCTTTATCAGTAATATTCACACATTTGAAAAGGAACACTTTAACCCAAGTTTCAGAATCAAATGGTTGAGTTTTAGTCATGACAGTGCACAGGTGGTCTCTTTGGGAAGAGGATGGCCAGGGATGTATGGGATTAGACAAAGTGAAATGAAAAGAATCTTCCCAGTGTACCAGCATCTGTGCTTTATATCATTTGGCTGATTCTCCTATATTCCTGAATAGATCGAATTTAAAGTTTTGAAGACTATTCTTATATCCAAGTCATTCTTTTGGCAATTCAGTGTATTACCGGGAATCTTGTTTATACAAAGATACCTGTATACAGAAGAACTAAATATGAACTTTTACAGCAGGATCAATTCTTGTCTGGAATTGTATAGCTAGTTATTTACAGTAACCACTTGACAGAGGATGAGATGGTTGGATGGCATCACTGACTTGATGGACATGAGTTTGAGCAAGCTCCAGGAGTGGGTGATGAACCAGCAAGCCTGGTGTACTGCAGTCATGGGAATGTAGAGTCAGACATGACTGAACAACTGAACTGAACCCTGCATATAAGTTAAATAAGCAGGGTGGCAATATACAGCCTTAATGTACTCCTTTCTCAATTTGGAAGCAGTCTGTTGTTCCATGTTCAGTTCTAACTGTTGCTTCTTGACCTGCATACAGACTTCTCAGGAGGCAAGTAAAGTGGTCTTGTATTCTCATATCTTCAAAAATTTAGAACAGATTAATTTCATTATGATAACTTTGGGAATCACCTTTATCAGTAATATTCACACATTTGAAAAGGAACACTTTAACCCAAGTTTCAGAATCAAATGGTTGAGTTTTAGTCATGACAGTGCACAGGTGGTCTCTTTGGGAAGAGGATGGCCAGGGATGTATGGGATTAGACAAAGTGAAATGAAAAGAATCTTCCCAGTGTACCAGCATCTGTGCTTTATATCATTTGGCTGATTCTCCTATATTCCTGAATAGATCGAATTTAAAGTTTTGAAGACTATTCTTATATCCAAGTCATTCTTTTGGCAATTCAGTGTATTACCGGGAATCTTGTTTATACAAAGATACCTGTATACAGAAGAACTAAATATGAACTTTTACAGCAGGATCAATTCTTGTCTGGAATTGTATAGCTAGTTATTTACAGTAACCACTATATTATATATATTATATATATGTGTATATATATATATATACACACACATATATATACACATACACGTATATATACACATACATTTATCATGTAATCATTCATGTGTTTTATGATATACCCCCTTACCTTAATTCTTCTGTCTTCTGAATTGTCAGTGAGAGTTTTTAAATTGTGTCAATGTTATCATTTTGATTTACATGCTATTAAAGGTCAGTTTCCATTCCAACCCCAAAGAAAGTCAGTGTCAAAGAATGCTGAAACTACCACACAATTGCACTGATCTCACACGCTAGTAAAGTAATGCTCAAAAATTCTCCAAGCCAGGCTTCAACAATGTGTGAACCATGAATTTCCAGATGTACAAGCTGGTTTTAGAAAAGGCAGAGGAACCAAAGATCAAATTGCCAACATCTGCTGGATCATGGAAAAAGCAAGAGAGTTCCAGAAAAACATCTATTTCTGCTTTATTGACTACGCCAAAGCCTTTGACTGCGTGGATCACAATAAACTGTGGAAAATTCTGAAAGAGATGGGAATACCAGACCACGTGACCTGCCTCTTGAGAAACCTATATGCAGGTCAGGAAGCAACAGTTAGAACTGGACATGGAACAACAGACTGGTTCCAAATAGGAAAAGGAATATGTCAAGGCTGTATACTGTCACCTTGCTTATTTAACTTATAAGCAGAGTACATCATGAGAAACGCTGGGCTGGAAGAAGCACAAGCCGGGATCAAGATTGCCGGGAGAAATATCAATAACCTCAGGTATGCAGATGACAGCACACTAATGACAGAAAGTGAAGACGAACTAAAAACCTCTTAATGAAAGTGAAGGAGGAGAGCGAAAAAGTTGGCTTAAAGCTCAACATTCAGAAAACTAAGATCATGGCATCTGGTCCCATCACTTCATGGGAAATAGATGGAGAAACAGTGGAAACAATGTCAGACTTTATTTTGAGGGGCTCCAAAATCNGGGCTGATCTCCTTCAGAATGGACTGGTTGGATCTCCTTGCAGTCCAAGGGACCCTCAAGAGTCTTCTCCAACACCACAGTTCAAAAGCATCGATTCTTCAGCGCTCAGCTTTCTTCACAGTCCAACTCTCACATCCATACATGACCACAGGAAAAACCATAGCCTTGACTAGGCAGACCTTAAGTATCATAAATTCCACTTTGGAGTAACTGCTTGAATCATTTTATTATACTCTGCTTTAGAGGTAGATGATTCAGTTCAGTTCAGTTCAGTCACTCAGTCATGTCTGACTCTTTGTGACCCCATGAACTGCAGCACGCCAGGCCTCCCTGTCCATCACCAACTCCCGGAGTTCACTCAAACTCATGTCCATCAAGTCGGTGATGCCATCCAGCCATCTCATCCCTTGTTATCCCCTTCTCCTTCTGCCCCCAATCCCTTGCAGCATCAGAGTCTTTTCCATTAGGTCAACTCTTCGCATGAGGTGGCCAAAGTACTGGAGTTTCAGCTTCAACATCAGTCCTTCCAAAGAACACCCAGGACTGATCTCCTTTAGAATGGACTGGTTGGACCTCCTTGCAGTCCAAGGGACTCTCAAGAGTCTTCTCCAACACCACAGTTCAAAAGCATTGATTCTTTGGTGCTCATCTGTCGTCACAGTCCAACTCTTACATCCATACATGACTACTGTCAAAACCATAACCTTGACTAGATGGACCTTTGTTGGCAAAGTAATGTCTCTGCTTTTTAATATGCTGCTGCTGCTGCTGCTAAGTCGCTTCGGTCGTGGCCAGCTCTGTGCGACCCCATAGACGGCCGCCCACCAGACTCCCCTGTCCCTGGGATTCTCCAGACAAGAACACTGGAGTGGGTTGCCGTTTCCTTCTCCAATGCATGAAAGTGAAAAGTGAAAGTGAAGTCGCTCAGTCGTGTCTGACTCTTTGCGACCCCATGGAGTACAGCCCACCAAGCTCCTCCGTCCATGGGATTTTCCAGGCGAGAGTACTGGAGTGGGGTGGTTACTTATTATAAAAACTACTTGTGACTTTCTAACTTGTCCTTTACTAATTTTAGTAAATTAGTCCTTTAGCTTGCTGCTGCTGCTGCTGCTGCTAAGTCACTTCAGTCGTGTCCGACTCTGTGTGACCCCATAGACGGCAGCCCACCACGCTCCCCCATCCCTGGGATTCTCCAGGCAAGAGGACTGGAGTGGGTTGCCATTTCCTTCTCCAATGCATGAATCACAGCCCCATCCCTCCTTTTTGCNTCGTGTCAGACTCTGTGTGACCCCATAGACGGCAGCCCACCAGGCTCCCCCATCCCTGGGATTCTCCAGGCAAGAAGACTGGAGTGGGTTGCCATTTCCTTCTCCAATGCATGAAAGAGAAAAGTGAAAGTGAAGTCGCTCAGTCTGTCCGACTGTTAGCGACCCCATAGACTGCAGCCCACCAGGCT
Organism: Oreotragus oreotragus; assembly: GCA_006410675.1. Classification (NCBI taxonomy): domain Eukaryota; kingdom Metazoa; phylum Chordata; class Mammalia; order Artiodactyla; family Bovidae; genus Oreotragus; species Oreotragus oreotragus. The sequence continues at coordinate 303,908 of SJYX01011879.1, forward strand.
ACTCCGTCCATTGGATTTTCCAGGCAAGAGTACTGGGGTGGGGTGCCATTGCCTTCCCCAGTCCTTTAGCTTGGCCTTTACTAATTTGCTCCTTGTTAAGATGGTGCAAGATCCATACATCTGAATGCCGAATCTTCAGAGTCACTTAACATTTCATTCCTTTTTTTTACTCCAACTGCATCATTTTGCAGTTTCTTCTTGGAAGACTTTACTTCAGATTGAAGGCACTGTGCTACGTATGTAGCATTATTGCCCTATACACTTTTAAATCAAAACCTGAGAGGCAATCCATGCCCAGTATATTCCTCAAAGATAGTAAAGTCTCCATTGACCCAGAGACTCTAATATCATGCTGATGGAATGTGGTTTGTTCTTTTTTTCTTTTTTAATGTAACTGTCTTCTATTTTAGCAGCTACATTTACTATAAAGATAGCCTGTTAAGCTGATGTCCTTGGTGCTCCTGGGCTTGGCTGAATATATACAGCAGGCTCTCAGCAAAAAAAATTCAGAACATACAAACAGCTGAAATTACCATTTTCATCCCCAAAACAAATTGGGCAAGGCTGTATGTTTTTAAATATATAATTTATTTCAATGTCAGTAGTATATAATCTTATAGAACTAAAATTGATATAAACTCTTTTGTTTCCAGTTCCCCTATTGTATTTTATATCAATTGATAATTTAAGATATTTTGTCTATTAAATCATGTATCCAGGTTTGATGAACAGAGACATGAATTCCAAAGCCACTAAATTAAGAGAATTTTTCATCTAGTATAGTTGTACTACTGTCAGAGATTTTGTAGATATAAAGTACGTACTGTGTGAAGAATTTCAATATCCTATTGGTTCTTGATAGAAACATTCGTTGGGCCCCTTCCCTGTAATAATTATCTTAAATAGTTGATTATTTTCTGTGATCATTTTATTGTGTCATTTTATAGCTGTTCTGCAGTAAATGTGATTCATTTGTGTAATTCATGACTGTGTTCCTGAGAAAATGAAGTGCATAATTAAAAAGAAACCTGGGCAAATTTTATGAAATCCAATAGGTGCTTTTCTGAAAGCTGTTCTGGAACCATATCACCCTCAGATCAATGATGGAGAGTGCTAGAGAAAGTTGTAAACCTTTTATTGTGTGCTTTTCTGTGCTTAAAAATCACCCAATTACTTAACTTGGAAAGAGTTTAAAAATCTCATGTGGTTTAGATTAAGCATTATATTTTTCTTGAAAATAATTTACTTTGTGACGCCATGTTCTCATGAATTCAAATCAAGCACTGCATGCTTTCAAATGACTTGATGTCTTTGCAGATCTAATTTTGGTATATTTGTTATCTCAAATAATTCGCCAATTCAATATTTTGGCTTAGCAATCCAAATCAAATTGTGGTCCAAGTAGCAGGCACTCACATCAAATGTACAGAGACTTGACAAGCAATTAGCAATGAATATTTAAACGTCTTCATTACCCTTACATGAGAGATGCAGATGGCATTTAGGGAGATGGCAACCAGAGGACACTACTGTGAATTACGTTTCTATCATTTGGTCACCTGACTATTGGAAGACTTTCTCCGGGCCCCATGCCACTTCTATACTTCTACTGTCTGGCTAAAAATAAAGTAGGCATTCCAAATGCTGTAAAAACAGGTTGCTTCCATGAAATTTCTATGCACATTTTGTGATTTTGGAAGTTTGTCTCCAAGGATCCCAGCATACATCCTTGCAGCTTAGTAAACCCAAATGCCAAGACTGTATAAGGGGATTCTGCGAATCAGAGTTCCTTCAAAATTCCTACTGATTGTTGACTTCAGTTACCTTAGTATAACGTGCTGAGTGTGCAAAGGTGAATAAATCAACATCTCATCCCTTCCTGAAGCAAATGTACTCAAAGGGGGGGAAAAATAAGTTTTACAGTTATTACAAACATGGCCCATATATGGCCCAAAGGGAGGGGAAAAGTCTTTGAATAATTATAATTTCCAGACTGAGATCTCATTATAAATTTCTTTTTTAAGGAAAAAACAACACTGGAGAGTCTGACTCAGCAACTGGCAGTCAAACAGAATGAAGAAGGAAAATTTAGCCATGCCATGATGGATTTCAATATGAGTGGAGATTCTGATGGTTTGTGAAAGTTTTCATATCTATTCCAGTAGTGTGCAGAAGTATCTGTTTAATGCCAATTAAAACTACTAAAAATTATACCAGACAGCTGCCCCATACCCGATCATTACAGTAAGAGTTCACATGTTCCTCCCAGCACACTCTGTGAGATAACATCTATTACAGATAAAAGAGATTGGCCCTTAGGAATTTGTAGTCGTTGTTTCCAAGACCACAGAGCTGTAAGTGCCAAAGGGCAGGTCTAGGATTGAAGATGGTGTGATTATAAAGCGCATGCTGTCAGTCATCATTTCCCCTCTCACTTCCATATTTCTTACACCTGAAACAAACTTTTCAGAAATCTGTTATCCCTGCTGCTAAGTCGCTTCAGTCGTGTCTGACTCTGTGCGACCCCAAAGACGGCAGCCCACCAGGCTCCCTCATCCCTGGGATTCTCCAGGCAAGAACACTGGAGTGGGTTGCCATTTCCTTTTCCAATGCATGAAAGTGAAAGTGAAGTTGCTCAGCCGTGTCTGACCCTTAGCGACCCCATGGACTGCAGCCCTCCAGCTTCCTCCGTCCAGGGGATATTCCAGGCAAAAGTACTAGCCTAAGTTCATTTTAAAGTTTTTATTTGTCAAACCCTGACCAGAATACAGAGCTCAGAGGACATTTTCAGGATAGTTTCTTGCATTTGGGATCCTTTCCCTCTTAATGCTGTCTACCATACAGTCAAGCGTCCTGCCTACACTCTGTAACACATCTAGAATTCAAACTGTGCAGCCTCACGCTTCCCACATGTGTCTCGAGCCTTCTGTTGTATATCATCTCTGAATGTTCTAAACATCCACAGGGACAACTAGATAAATTGACGCTCTAATTCTAATAGCACAGCAAAGAGGGGAAAGAGTGCTTTCCCTCTTACGCTTAGCACCGACTGGGAACCCCTCTCCCAGATCAGGTGGCATACATGCATTTTAAGAGCATGGTCCTCAATTTTGTTACTACAGCAGAAGATCCCTAAATATAGAAAAGACTGCCCCACTTCCAACCAGTGAGAAGGTAAGGGACTAGCCAAGCTTGAGCATTTGACCAATAATTCTGTTGAGGCCAAATGTGAATGAATGGATATCTAAAAAAAGTCTGTGTTTTTCTAGCCTGTTGGATCCGAACATTTCCTTCCATCTTCTACTCTGCTTTGCTAAGATAAACCTGATCTAAGTACTTGCAAATAACTTGTTTAGCTTTGATGAAGTCACATAATGTTCATTTTAAGGCTTATGTTGCTGTAAGGTGTAAGAACAAGAAAAGGCAGATGTGCAGATGATCATTTGCTAGCTACAAACCCATTTTAGAAAGATGCCACCATATATTGGCACTCATTTTTGTCAGTAAAACAACACTTACTGGTAATAACACATTTCATAAATTTTAAGTTGTATTAGCATGATAAAATATACCCATGGTACTCAGCATTAAAACATCAAAATGTTTGTTGCTGTTATGTGTTAAATTCAGTCATGCTTGTATGCAAACTATTTTCCAATCTTCATCAGACCAAAGAGTATATAATGAAAGAGAAATAATGAGAAACTCCAAATATGCTGTGTTTTCTGTTTGCTGCTGTCGAGGTCTTCAAGTCTGGGTCATTTTGGTTAATTCCTATTCCTTCAGATTAAGACAAGAAAAGGAGTATGAAGGAAGAAAAAAAGAGTCAGTGCTTTTATTGATTATACAAATTCGCAAAAACCCCAAAATATTTGAAATTTTTACCCGCTACCAGAATATATCTCTTCCATGTTTTATAATGATAACCCTGGAAAACTTAGTGCCAGAGTTCTACATTTTGCTCTTCTTGTTTTCTTTGCCTAAATTCAAGTATCTCAGGAAGCAGCTTAATCTGCTAAAGCCATTCTACAAAATTGGATAAAGCCTAGAGGACTGATTGAAGCTCCTAAAGGTTCCAGTCTCACTCCTGGTTGTGTTTCATCCTGAGTCTCCCTGATTGAAATGTATTTATCAATGGATCTCTTTGGATAAGAGATTAGATGTTGGGGGAAAATTCGGGAAAATGAACATATTATCTTTTTCACCTTGTATATGTAACTGTAGACTTCCTAAGAAACCATTGTAATGTAACTATTCATTTGTTCTTTTCCCACCATTTTTATACATCTTTTGAGAAGCAGACTAACATTGCTGCATTAGCATATTTCATGCATTTATTAGCACATAATTTCAAAGAAAAGCCAAACACAATACAGGAGATATCTGTACTGTATTTTAATCTCAAATATCTATTTAGCAGTGTTTTTATTTATATAGCCTCAGAGGGAGTAAAAGGACATGACTAGGCTATGTTCTGACAGTCTTCAGGTAACAGAGGTACTTCTTTACCCATAGTCACCCATTCTGCTGAATAGATTGGTGTCTCACAATTTTGTGAGCTTTTTGACGTAATATTTCTACACTACCAGCATGCCTGTTGACCTAACCCAACTATCTTCTTTGCAGTTTGCATCGAATATTTTTCTTGTGATGGTTTCTTGTGTGGTCTTGAAAGTGAACAGTGTACAGTCCTTTGAAAGAAAGGAAAAATATATTAGAAATGAATTTAAAAATACAAATATATTTGGCACACAAAGCTTATCACAGAAACTTCATAAACAAGCATCTGACTCAAGAACTGGAAGTACCATTATCAGATGTGCTTTTAATTTTCAGATATTTTAATAGACTGTAAAACAGTAATGCAAGGAAGCGGTTGCCAAAAGTTTTAACACTAATGTGAAGCAATGTTCCCTGTTTTTAGGAAGTGCTGGAGTCTCAGAATCAAGAATTTATAGAGAATCCAGGGGGCGTGGTAGCAATGAACCCCACATAAAACGTCCAATGAATGCCTTCATGGTGTGGGCTAAAGATGAACGAAGGAAAATCCTTCAAGCCTTTCCTGACATGCACAACTCCAACATCAGCAAGATACTGGGTAAGAAGAGTATTAAGGGTTCAGTGATGTGTGAAATACAAGTACAGTTTTGTTCTCAGCATTTGCTGAAAGAGATTGGGTTTGGAACCTAAACAGCTCATGTTTTCTACATATCTAAAAAAGAAGTACCCTTATTGAGCCTTTTCTTCTATGAAGCATTCCACATTCATCAAGAAATAACGCCCAAATTCTGTGTGTTTCTATACTGTTAAGTCGCTTCAGTCATGTTCGACTCTGTGAGACCCCATAGACGGCAGCCCACCAGCCTCCTCCGTCCCTGGGATTCTCCAGGCAAGAACGCTGGAGTGGGTTGCCATTGCCTTCTCCAATGCACAAAAGTGAAAAGTCAAAGTGAAGTCACTCAGTCGTGTCCGACTTCGCAACCCCATGGACTGCAGCCTACCAGGCTCCTCCATCCATGGGATTTTCCAGGCAAGAGTACTGGAGTGGGGTGACATCACCTTCTATACTAGTTGTTGCAATATTTTCTCTTCTTTAAAAATCTAAAAAATATTTGTACTAAGAGCAAGGGACAGGGTTCTTTCCATACAAGACTCTCAGTATTGGTATTGATATTATTTTCCTTTGTAAACACCATAGAATTCATCATGTCATGGGGGCAGGAGTGGAGGAGGAAATGATGTCTGTTCTAATACTATAATTGAAAATCAGTTTAGGCTGTCCGGACACGATTTGTTGGGTGTGCATTATTTAGTTTTTACTTTTGGTAACCTTACATGTATTTTCAGTATCATTTAAAAAGGGACTTTTCCTACTATCGCAACTTGTACCTTAACAGATGACAAAACACATAACGTAGACACTGAAGCACCCAACAAAGCTGGGTGAGAGGAAAGAGTACTGATTCTAATGAGACCTATTAGATACCAGTTTAAGTCTGAGAAAGAAGGATGGGAAGATTCCATTTCTTTGGTGTAGTTCTCTTGACATCATCATCGTTGTCATCTTCACCACCTTTATCTTAAAGAGCATAGTGTGTAGGTTCTGGACAACCTAAGCAAATTTTTATTATTCTTTGAATTCCAAGAGCTAAATGATAAGAAATAGATGAGGAACACTGTATCAGCACATTTTGTCTTTGACAAATAAGTAGCAAAATTTTTCAAAGTTATTAGAGCATTGTTAAAATCCATATGCACTTGGAATTACATGCAGCTCATGCAGTGTGCCTTTTGATTCTTTACATTAAGGAATCGATCATCTGAACGTAGTTACTAAACATGTAATGTGTTTTTATGATCCCATATTTTCCAACAAGGGTAATAGATGCTTCCCAGTCCACAGTGTACATTTGTAATGAAGCAAAAAGAAACAAAAATCATTTACTGCTTCAACTTGTGTCTCAGTTTTTATCAAAATGATTTTGAGATCTTTAGATAAAGCTTATCTCAAAATATATGAACATGTGAAGCTTTATGTGTATATAAACATGAATATTTATGCATAAATATGTATCCATCTATAATAAAAAACTGGAACTGAACAAAAGGAAATGGACATGTTTCTGTACCTCTACTATCTCCCATCTATTTTTCTTTTTATGACTATACATTCTACCTTCCATATGAATTTTTTCATTAAAAAAATACCGTATCAGTTTCACTTGGAAAAACTATAAAACAATAAAATACTCTATGTAAGCTTATCTCCTATTTTAATACATCAGTTATAATCACATTAGAAATTCCCAAATTTCAGAAAAAAAAAAACCTAAAAACTAAGACTATTTAACCTGTGTGTATATCATTCAATTTATGTGCCTGAATACTAAAAAAAGAATAATGACATTAAAACCTTACTCCAGATATAACAGGAATATCATTTTGGATGACATGAAATAATTTAGGAAACAGAGCAAAAGCCTTCATGGGAAAGAGATGTCTGGCTAAAAAAATTCCTTTCCGATTTGAAGGAGAAAATATTAGAATGACTATATGATCATATCATAATAGGCTGCATGAAAGAGAATGCTCCCTAATTTAATTAAGATTTTTCAGTGAAATCGTGCTAATTAAATATATAGCAGAAAAAAATCCACTACGGTCTTGGACTTCAATATTTAGTCATAGCTTCAAACAAATAAATGATCTCCAAATATCCACAAGATCATTTTGAATGGCTCATTTCATATAAAAGTACAAAGAAAGCTTGATGTTTTCCTTTTTACTGATTGTTTTGGATAACAGCCTCCGACAGCATGCCGCTAATTCATTCTGCTTAAAACAGGCGCTTGAGCTGGGTTGACATTTTACGTAGTCTCTGGGGATCCTAGTTGACATTTTAAAGGGCTTCTAAGCATTTTATAATACCCTAAAATCTGGTTTTAATAAGCCATTCTGCTGAAATTGTTAACATAAGGAATCACCTTTTACTGTTTGGCGCTAGATCAGGAATGGGGGACATCTTTTTCTGATTAGATATACAGTAGTTGGAGGAAAATGTGCAAATTCATTACAGACCCCGTGGAGAAGACACTGTTGCTCAGCTCAAACCCTTCATTTTTATTGTATTGCCAGGTTTAGAAAGGGAAAGAGCACTTTAAGATTGATTTTTTTTTCATTTTTTTCATTTTGAACGTCAGAAATTTTTGATTGAATCTTCCTATATGTCATCAGGAGGAATACCTAAATGAACTTGATTCTTTTCTCATTGTCAAATGCTAGTCTTTTGAAAAGAACAGGTGACTTACTTCTTGTACATGGTCAGAGTGAGGAACCAGTCACACCCAAATCAAGGAGATGTTTTCATATTTTGAAGGTATCCAAAACGCTATCCTCCCATTTTCATCTGCTGTGTTTAGGGGGTTGCATTACTGTTACAAACAATGGTGGTTGTACCTGCAGAGCCATTGAAACCAAAACCAAACTTGTCATTTGATTAACTTCATTCAGAAGCTACTCTTAAAAAATGGAAACTGCATTTGCCACCAAACTGAACCACTGTACTGAGTCATAATATAGAGTAGTTAGCTTAAGCATTAACTGGGTCAAAATGGTCCTTTAATTAATTTTGAAAAGACATGTAATAGTGAGATGGCCCTATTTTTTTAAACATAGTTTAGAATTCAATGATACTTCCGAATAATTTATATTATCTAATGTCAAATATTTTGATTCCAGTTCATACAGAGTTGGAAACCAACTAATTTGAGAATTTATGCATCTTTTAGTCTCCTTTTTCCTGTGTGTGTCAGCCAGAACAATGTTAAGTTCCTCTACTCCCTATTCCCACTGCAAGATCTTGACCATTTCATTCTTCCTCCCTAGGCTATTCTTCTCTTTTTATCTCTATAGGAGTCATTTTTGCATCAGTGCCTTCCTGACCCATAGAATCCTGATCCCATCTCCTTATGATATGTTCTCATAGCTTCCTGTACTTTCCACAATTGTAACTGAAATTATACATTTGGCAATGACATATTTAATCTATTTCTCCTTAACTGGAATATAAGCTCCAAGAAAATAGGTAGCATAATGACTCATTACAGCATATAGTTAATACAGCATCATGCATATAGTAGGAAATCTTAAAAATAGCTCTTACCTTCCAAGGCATATTACTGTGAGGCGTAAACATTCCCTTTCCTTAGAGAAAATTTCTTTTTTGATCTAACAGAACATTTAAACTTAGGGAAGAATCTTTGGCAATTCCTATCCTAACTGAGAATGCTAGTTCTTTTGTTCTACTGGTGATATTTTAAGTCAACTATTCCTTGAGCCACTGTTCAATTTATCTTGTTATTCAGTAAGTTATTCTGGTAAGTTCACTTTTCCACACCCTGTTCTGATGTTAAAAATTCATACTTACAAGACAATCCACAAGAAGAATTGATCCAGTTCAATAGTATTATAGCTTTCTTTGGGTTTATATTTGCCCTAAGAGCAGCATGATTTCCAAGTGCCTCTAGGAAATAATGTTAGATAATAAAGAGTGTGAGCATGTACCTACAAATGATATGACCTGAGCAGCTGACTAAATGTTGGACAGTGCATTTAAACACAAACTTGAGAAAGGAATTGAAAAATAAACTCTGATATTTGAACTGTAACCTGAGTTCCTATTATAAATATAATGAAATCGTATTGGCTCTCTAGGTTGGAAAAAAATTGTTTATAAATCTTTCTAATATTTACATGGCTATACCCACCCAGGCAACATCTATTCCAACAGGAAACAATTCCAAGGGAAGAGAAGTCCCTTGCTCTTCATTTCTTTAATAAATGTAACAGCCCAACAGTTAGAACTGGACATGGAAAAACAAACTGGATCCAAATAGGAAAAGGAGTACGTCAAGGCTGTATATTGTCACCCCACCTATTTAACTTATATGCAGAGTACATCATGAGAAACACTGGGCTGGAAGAAGCACAAGGAGTTCATGTAAACCCGTGGCGGATTCATGTCAATGTATGCCAAAACCAATACAGTACCTGTCTCTTATACACATCTAGATGTGTATAAGAGACAGACCTAACCCAACTATCTTCTTTGCAGTTTGCATCGAATATTTTTCTTGTGATGGTTTCTTGTGTGGTCTTGAAAGTGAACAGTGTACAGTCCTTTGAAAGAAAGGAAAAATATATTAGAAATGAATTTAAAAATACAAATATATTTGGCACACAAAGCTTATCACAGAAACTTCATAAACAAGCATCTGACTCAAGAACTGGAAGTACCATTATCAGATGTGCTTTTAATTTTCAGATATTTTAATAGACTGTAAAACAGTAATGCAAGGAAGTGGTTGCCAAAAGTTTTAACACTAATGTGAAGCAATGTTCCCTGTTTTTAGGAAGTGCTGGAGTCTCAGAATCAAGAATTTATAGAGAATCCAGGGGGCGTGGTAGCAATGAACCCCACATAAAACGTCCAATGAATGCCTTCATGGTGTGGGCTAAAGATGAACGAAGGAAAATCCTTCAAGCCTTTCCTGACATGCACAACTCCAACATCAGCAAGATACTGGGTAAGAAGAGTATTAAGGGTTCAGTGATGTGTGAAATACAAGTACAGTTTTGTTCTCAGCATTTGCTGAAAGAGATTGGGTTTGGAACCTAAACAGCTCATGTTTTCTACATATCTAAAAAAGAAGTACCCTTATTGAGCCTTTTCTTCTATGAAGCATTCCACATTCATCAAGAAATAACGCCCAAATTCTGTGTGTTTCTATACTGTTAAGTCGCTTCAGTCATGTTCGACTCTGTGAGACCCCATAGACGGCAGCCCACCAGCCTCCTCCGTCCCTGGGATTCTCCAGGCAAGAACGCTGGAGTGGGTTGCCATTGCCTTCTCCAATGCACAAAAGTGAAAAGTCAAAGTGAAGTCACTCAGTCGTGTCCGACTTCGCAACCCCATGGACTGCAGCCTACCAGGCTCCTCCATCCATGGGATTTTCCAGGCAAGAGTACTGGAGTGGGGTGACATCACCTTCTATACTAGTTGTTGCAATATTTTCTCTTCTTTAAAAATCTAAAAAATATTTGTACTAAGAGCAAGGGACAGGGTTCTTTCCATACAAGACTCTCAGTATTGGTATTGATATTATTTTCCTTTGTAAACACCATAGAATTCATCATGTCATGGGGGCGGGAGTGGAGGAGGAAATGATGTCTGTTCTAATACTATAATTGAAAATCAGTTTAGGCTGTCCGGACACGATTTGTTGGGTGTGCATTATTTAGTTTTTACTTTTGGTAACCTTACATGTATTTTCAGTATCATTTAAAAAGGGACTTTTCCTACTATCGCAACTTGTACCTTAACAGATGACAAAACACATAACGTAGACACTGAAGCACCCAACAAAGCTGGGTGAGAGGAAAGAGTACTGATTCTAATGAGACCTATTAGATACCAGTTTAAGTCTGAGAAAGAAGGATGGGAAGATTCCATTTCTTTGGTGTAGTTCTCTTGACATCATCATCGTTGTCATCTTCACCACCTTTATCTTAAAGAGCATAGTGTGTAGGTTCTGGACAACCTAAGCAAATTTTTATTATTCTTTGAATTCCAAGAGCTAAATGATAAGAAATAGATGAGGAACACTGTATCAGCACATTTTGTCTTTGACAAATAAGTAGCAAAATTTTTCAAAGTTATTAGAGCATTGTTAAAATCCATATGNTCCGTCATGCCTAACTCTTTGCGACCCTATGAACTGTAGCCTACCAGGCTCCTGTGTCCATGGGGATTCTCCAGGCAAGAATACTGGAGTGGGTTGCCATTCCCTACTCTAGGGGGGATCTTCCTGACCCAGGGATCGAACCCGCGTCTCTCTCATGTCTCCTGAGTTGGCAGGTGGGTTCTTTACCACTCACACCTCCTGGGAAGTCTAGTTTCTGCCACACAACAATGCAAACCAGCCTAATTATACATAGATCCCCTCCCTCTTGAGCCTCCCTCCCCTCCCCCATTCCACCCTTCCCTCTAGATCGTCAGAGTGCCCGGGAGGGCTCCCTGTTATACAGCAGTTTCTCACCAGCTATTAATCTTTCACATGGAAGTGTATATATGTCCAGGCTACTTTCTCCACTCGTCCCACTCTCTCCTTCCCCACCTGTGTTCATAAGTCCGTTCTCTATATCTGCATCTCCATTCCTTCCCTCCAAGTAGATTAATCAGTACCATTTTCTAGATTTCATATATATGTATTAATATACAGTGTTTTTCTCTTTCTGACTTACTTCACTCTGTATAACAGGCCCTAGGTTCATCCATCTCACTTGAACTGACTCAAATTCATTTTTTATGGCTGAGTGATACTCCATTGTACGTATGTCCTACAGCTTCTTTATCCATTCATCTGTCAGTGGACATCTAGGTCTTTGCTTCCACATCCTGGCTATTGTAAAGAGTGCTGCTATGAACACGGGGGTACATGTGTCTTTTGCAGTTATGGTCTTCTCGGGGTATATGCCCAGTAGTGGGACTGCTGTTGGTGGGAATGTAAACTGATACAGCCACTGTGGAGAACAGGAAGGAGATTCCTTTAAAAACTAGAACTAAAGCTGCCATCTGATCCAAGAGGGTTTTCGAAAGAGCCGGGCTGCCGGATCACACAAGCTTCTGAGTGGATGGGGCTAGACCCAGCCCCTGCTCTCAGGGTCTCCCTTTCCTTAAACACTCTTCCATGGTGGACTTGAGCCTTGACCACACCTCCCCTTCCCTCTTGTGCAAATGTTCCTCCAGGACAGCAACTCTCAAATGGGGGAAACTCTGCCCCCCAACAGGGGACATTTGGTAATCACAACCTGAGGAGTCGGCTGGGCAAAGGGATGTCACTGGCACTCCACGGACAGAGACCAGGGATGCTGCCAGACAGCACGGGACAGCCTTTCATGACGGAGATGTATGTGGCCCAAAGTCTCACAGCGCTGAGCCTGGAAACTCTGCTCTTGGCCTTAATACCCTAGGCATGGCTCTTTGTGTCATTTTAAAATTTGGTGAGTGCTTCTGAATTGCCCACCAAACCTCCAAGGTGTCTGTTAACAATCTACTCCCACAACGCCTAAGTCTGAACTTCAGCCAAAATCAAGGATACACATTTCTGAAATCTGAAACCTGCACTTCCAGCATCACCTCCTTTCTGTAAATAGCCTCCTTCCTGGCTTTCGCCCATTCTTCTTTCCTTGGGGATTTCTTCTACAAGTGCCCTGTATATTCTGCACTCAAGTGCTTTGTATCTAGTCCTCATATTTCCACCCTTGTTTTATAGCATCTTACAGAAAATGCTGCGTTTGAGAAAGCTAATGATCTGTCTTAACTGTCTTTTGCTTTCTCTGTCTTTTTAAAGTGTTTCCTATCCTAAGATCATGAACATCATCCCCTGGGTTTTCTTCAGTGACATCATGGATGCATTTTTAAGGTTAGGACTTTCATGTTGGTGCTCTCTTCTCATGACTGATATGACACAATGAATTCCCTCTTTTTAAAACATGTATTTATTTTGGCTGCACTGGGCCTTAGCTACAGCTCACAGGAGCTTTGTTGCGGCAGGTGGGATCTAGTTCCCTGACCAGGGATTGAACACGGGCCCCTACTTTGGGTGCGCCAAGTCTTACCAGCTGGACCACCAGGGAAGTCCCAAGGAGTGAATTCCCCTTTTGCTGTCACCGTGAAACTGTCGCCCTGCCCTCCATCCACACTGTCCTCCTCTTCCCTCTGGTTTCAAAGGCAAGACCCAGTCCGCGCCCGGACTCTGCCTCACCCCTCCCTGCTCATGGACTGCTCCCTTTGTCATCCAGGGCACACGGGAGCCTCACTGCCTGTGCAAGTGCCCACCTGCCGCTGGTTCCCCGGCAGTGACTGCCACAGTCTGCCTGCCTTTTCGGAGTCCAGCCTGGCAAAGAACTCACCCTCCATCCCCTTACCCTCCACCGCGGAACTGCTGCTGAAACGAGCCGATTCCAGCTTCCTTCCAGGTGTGCAAAAACCCTCAAGGAATATTTGCAGTTCTACCTTCAGCTGCTGCATTCCTACACTAGTAATCAATTTAAGGTAAGCGATTCCACACAGAAGTTAACGAGCAGCAATGAAGTTTACTTAACCGGCACTGGAGGGGACCCTTAGAGGCCAGCACTCACTTCCCAGGGTTGATCGAGGCTCAGGAGTGGACAGCCTGCCGAGTCCCTGGCCTACTCCAGCCAAAGCGGCAGCAGAAATGGCAGCTACGGGGCATCTGAGTCCCAAGTCCAGACCTGGCACCCGCGCCCCCACGGAGCGGCCAGAAGCGGAGTGGACGGAAGGCAAGTTTCCAATCAAGGTTGCGCAGGAGGCCGCGGGGCGGGTCCTGGTGGGCGTGGAAGGGAGGGGCTTGGGGGCGTGGCATCTGGAGGAGGCACAAAGAACACGAAGGGTGCAGACAAGCCAAAGCAGGGGGAGGGATGGGAAATGCTAAGAGGACGGGGCCCAGCCCTTAGGTGTGCAAACCAATGAGCAGGTGCATAGGGATTCTCGCTTAAGACACAGGGCCAGCCGGGTCTAGGGGAAGGCAAAAGGCGACAGTCAGGGACGCTCAGGTTTCAAGGGCAAGACCCGTCCGCGCTCAGAGTCTGCCTCACCCCTCCCTGCTCATGGACTGTTCCCTTTGTCATCCAGGGCACACGGGAGCCTCACTCCTGCGGGTGCCGGGTTGGAGCAGGGCCAGGGGTGGGAGAGTAGGCCCTACTCGAGGCCCTCAGCGCAGGCTGCTGCCCATCTCAGGGAGAAGGCTCTGTGGGTCCCCAAAGGCCACCGACATCGACCGGACTTGTGGCACCCCAGTGCTAAGGTCGGCCTTAGAGTTCCGAGGTCAGTGGATCCAAGCTTGATCGCGGCTCTTTCCAGGCTCTGTGGTCTCAGGGAAAGCCTTCCAGCTCTCAGAGCCTGTTTCCTTGTCTGTAACAGGAGATGTTCATAGGTACACCTCATTCTTCAGAGAACTGAGTGAGAATCATTATTCAGTACTTTGTGAATGAACTGGGGTTCTGTCCCTGGTGGAAAATATAAGAGTCTCCACGGTGAGGCACAGGACACTCGGGAGCCAGTTAGGAAAGGCCTTTATTGGGCAATCGCTCTCGGGCAGAGCTCCCAAGCGTGAGCAAGCGGAAAAGGGAGTCTGCAAAATGTGAAANGACTCTTTTGTTGACCATGATGGCTACTCCATTTCTTCTGAGGGATTCCTGCCCGCAGTAGTAGATATAATGGTCATCTGAGTTAAATTCACCCATTCCAGTCCATTTTAGTTTGCTGCTTCCTAGAATGTAGACGTTCACCCTTGCCATCTCTTGTTTGACCACTTCCAATTTGCCTTGATTCATGGACCTGACATTCCAGGTTCCTATGCAATATTGCTCTTTAAAGTATCAGATCTTGCTTCTATCACCAGTCACATCCACAGCTGGGTATTGTTTTTGCTTTGGCTCCATCCCTTCCTTCTTTCTGGAGTTATTTCACCACTGATCTCCAGTAGCATGTTGGGCACCTAATGACCTGGGGAGTTCCTCTTTTGGTATCCTATCATTTTGCCTTTTCATACTGTTCATGGGGTTCTCAAGGCAAGAATACTGAAGTGTTTTGCCATTCCCTTCTCCAGTGGACCACATTCTGTCATACCTCTCCACCATGACCCGCCCGTCTTGGATTGCCCCGCGGGCATGGCTTAGTTTCATTGAGTTAGACAAGGCTGTAGTCCTAGTTTTAAGAGCGCAGCGGCAAGAAAAGAGCCACCATGAGGGACTGTTGATAAAGGCCTTTATTGGGCAATCGCTCTCGGGCAAAGCTCCTGGGGCAAGCAAGCGGAAGGGAGGGAGTCTGCAGAATGTGAAGGGAAGGGCAGAGCTTATATAGCCAGCTAAGGCACAAAGTTATCTACATATAGTAAAGAGCGTATTTGAGGCATCTGATTGGCGCGGACTGGCGCCATGCAAGTCTCTGATTGGTGCGTTTGATTGGCGCAGGCATCTGGGCTGGAGATTTTTGGCGGGTTTTTGCGGGGCTTTCCAATGGGGGCACTTTCCAGCTGGTATTTTCCAGATCCTGCCCCGGTGCCCTTTCATCCCGGCCTCTTCGATATAGGACAAAGGGCGCCGACCTACTCTGGCTACTTCCTGCTGAACAGGGGCGGCGAAGGGTAGGGGTATGGCCAGGATGAGAGGCACACCAGGCATTGTTTACACCGAGCTGTAAGGTGTATCTTGGTCCTGCTGTTCCAGTTTAGTGTAGGCTGTCAGCACCATAGCTCTACCAACTGCTGTCTGTGCCAGTTCTCGGACCCTGTGGAAGACAATCTGGAGGAGACAGGGACCCAGGGTAAGACCCATTACCAGCATGAGTAGAGGACCCAGCAGGGGCAGGAGGTACGGAAGCAGGCCATTGAGTCCTGTCCATAAGGGGTTGTCTTGGAGCTGTTTTCACCTTTTTTCTAGGTCTTCTTGTAATTCTTTAATTTAGGTTCGTACGATCCCAGATCGGTTGGCATAAAAACAGCACCGCTCCTGCAAAAAGAGACAGATCCCTTCCTCCTTGGCGGTAAGGAGGTCTAGCCCTCGCCTATTTTGTAAGACCACCTTCGCCACGAGTCGATCTGTCGACCACGAAGACACATGTTCCCGTCTAATTGCTGGGGAGGAAGGTGTATGCCAGGTTTCCCCCACAGACGAGGACTAGGGAATGGGGGGCACACACCGAGGTGTTGGTCTTTTCTGTGGTCGTGCAGTTGGCAAAGTCTCCTATCCCCATGTCTAGGGCTGTCTCATTGTCTGTCACAAGAACTGTTAGGCAGCTCCCGGCCAGGGGACCTACCGGCTGTACCCTCAGGGGTGGTGTCACTCTGCAGGTAGAAGGGTCATCTGAGGTGTTGGTTGTCAGGGAATGGTTGGTCCATATTGCTAGGGGGCGAGGGGTGCCTATGGCCAGACATATCCAGCAGTCTTGGGCCCANAAAAGTAAGGAAAGGCCACAGTTAGGCAGGAAGGCATATAGGTAACTCCAAATGTCTTGGCTGTGAATGAAAATTAAATGGGAGGAGAGGAGACAAAGATGTTACATACATAGACTGCAATCCTCTCTTTTTAAGAGCAGATGACAAAGAAAAAATAAATACTAAATGGAGATAAATATATGTTTTTAAAGATAATACGAATTCAGTCACCTATCCAAGTGAGAACATGGATCTGAAGTGAAGAAGTATTGACAGTTCTACAGTAATCAATCACTGTGGTATTGGAAAATAAAAAATTAAAATGGAACAAAACAAAGAGCCAAGAAATAGATCCACATGAATATAATCAACTGATTTTTGACAAAAGATAAAAGTGATGCAAAGCAGCAAACATAGTCTTTAAAAACTGTGTTGAACAGACACTGATATGCATAAAAGTTAATCTAGTTAGAGACTTTACACTCCTCACAGAATTTAACTCAACATGATCATAAGCTAAACATGAAACACCAAACTACAAATGTCATAGAGGATAACATAAGAAAAAATCTAGATGTTCTTATGATAAATAATGGCTATTGAAGACTCTTGAGAGTCCCTTGGACTGTAAGGGGATCAAACCACTCAATCCCAAGGGAAGTCAAACTAAATATTCAAACAGAAGCATTGGTACTTTGGCCACCTGATGAGAAGAGCTGACTCACTGGAAAAGACTCTGACGCTGGGGGAGACTGAGGGCAAGAGGAAAAGTGGGCAACAGAGGACGAGATGTTTAGATAGCTTCACTGACTCAGTGGACATTAATCTGACAAAACTCCAGAAGATAGTGAAGGACTATAAGGAAGACAGAGGAGCCTGTTGTGCTTCAGTCCATGGGGTAACAAAGAGTCAGGCACAACTTAGCTACTGAACAACAACAATTTTTAAAATATAACACCAAAGGCATAATTCATGAAAAAAGAATTGATGAGTCCCTTGGACTGCAAGGAGATCCAACCAGTCCATTCTGAAGGAGATCAGCCCTGGGATTTCTTTGGAAGAAATGATACTAAAGCTGAAACTCCAGTACTTTGGCCACCTCAGGGTTTATGTTGTCAAACAAAAAACAAATCCTGATTTATTGAGAAGAGACTAATATCAGTTCAGTTCAGTTCAGTTGCTCAGTCATGTCCAACTCTTTGTGACCCCATGAATCGCAGCACACCAGGCCTCCCTGTCCATCACCAAATCCCGGAATTTGCTCAGACTTACATCCATAGAGTCAGTGATGTCATCCAGCCATCTCATCCTCTGTCGTCCCCTTCTCCTCCTGCCCCCAACCCCTCCCAGCATCAGAGTGTTTTTCCAATGAGTCAACTCTTAGCATGAGGTGGCCAAAGTTTTCCTTCCAAAGAAATCCCAGGGTTGATCTCCTTCAGAATGGACTGGTTGGATCTCCTTGCAGTCCAAGGGACTCTCAAGAGTCTTCTCCAACACCACAGTTCAAAAGCATCAATTCTTCAGTGCTCAGCCTTCTTCACAGTCCAACTTTCACATCCATACATGACTACTGGTAAAACCATAGCCTTGACTAGACGGACATTAGTTGGCAAAAGTAAGGTCTCTGCTTCTGAATATGCTATCTAGGTTGGTCATAACTTTTCTTCCATGAAGTAAGCATCTTTTTATTTCAGGGCTGCAGTCACCATCTGCAGTGATTTTGGAGCCTCCCCTAAAAAAGTCTGACACTGTTTCCACTGCTCTTGGATCCTGACGATTTGGAGCTCCAGCTTGAATGCTTTGCTTTCTTGATTCTCCTCTCATTCTCCCACACCCTAACCCCTTTGCATTTCTTATTCTGAACCAAGTTATTTATTTTGCTTTTACATTTCATTCATACCCTCTAAGATTCCCACACCCATGTGCTTGTAGATTTTTTGAGGACAGAAGAAGAAAACCAGATCTTTCCTAAAACAAATGTTTAACTGGAAATGGACGCTACTATGACTACATAGTAGAACAATTTGTGCACAAGGGACAATCTATGCACAAGGGGAGATGCCCACACCACGTACTTCTGAGCCCGCTCTACTACTAACCAGCTTTATGATCTTACTCAAGTCACTTATTTTTTCCATGATGTGAAAGAATAAGGAATTAATGGCTTCAAATATTCCTTTCAATTCCAAGGTTCCATAAATCATTTAATTTAAACAAAATGTAGGTTCAAAAAAGAAAAAAAATGTCTTGAATAAAAATGGTCTTGAAAAGAAGTAGGCAGAAGAACGAGAGAAACGTTTACAGAGGGCTCACAGACAAGGAGGTGTGGGTATGAGCAGAGTTTGTAGTGGAAAGAACATGAGTTTGGAGGAGATAATGGTTTGGATTTTAATTGATCTCCTTAAGCTTCAATTCTAATAGAAAATGGTAAATCAATTTTTTTTTTTTTGNAGAAGAACGAGAGAAACGTTTACAGAGGGCTCACAGACAAGGAGGTGTGGGTATGAGCAGAGTTTGTAGTGGAAAGAACATGAGTTTGGAGGAGATAATGGTTTGGATTTTAATTGATCTCCTTAAGCTTCAATTCTAATAGAAAATGGTAAATCAATTTTTTTTTTTTTTGGTAAGAATTCCAAAGAATTGGTAAGGTGAGAGTATTTTATAACATTTTAGTGAGGTTTTGCCATGGTTCTCTGCTTAAATGTCTTCTGTGAATGTCTTCTTTCCTAGTATTCCTTATTTATAGTAGAATTTATGACTCTTTTATTATGTGTTTCCCTGGGAGCTTCATATATTTTAAAATATTATTTAAAATACAATATTATATTTAATATTTTGCAACTCTCTTTTGCTAATTAGACTGTGAACTTCTTGAGGGAAGGGAGGGTATCTTTTCCGATTCTGAATTCTCAGTGCCTACTATGGTTGGTACATGACACTAGACCAAAAAATTTGCAAAATATATAAGGCAATAAAATAATGGATGGATGGTTCATGGACAATGGGGGCTTTGCTAATGGGTTTTGTGCATAATTCCTTACCAATGAATTTTCTATTCATATTTTCAAAAACAAAACATTTAAAATTACTCAGAGAATGAACTTAAAATAAGTAAATGATCTTAATGGCATACTGGGATTGTTACTAAATTTTGAAGAATTACACCCCTTGACACTTAATAACTTGTCCCTGAGGTTGGTCAAACTGTAACTCAGCCTTCAGGCATCAAACCTGTTAGTGTCTCAAGGCTGTTTTTATTAAATGCATCAACCTACCTAATCTAAGTAAATAATTCATTATATATCCTTTACTCTTTCTTCCTAATTCTGGAAGCATCTCTAATTGTTAACTTCCTGAAAAACCAAACTGCACAAGTAAAACATAATTTGAATCATTTTAGCAATAACACACACACAAAAAAAACCGGCTCTCAGAAACCATGTCTTTTACAGTATTCTATAATGTACATGTTTTATTACTTAAAGCAGAACAAAAAAAAAGAAGCAGATTGAAACTGCTACTTTTCCTGAGTTTCTCTGTTGAATGCATTTCAGTCTCTTAAGTTTTCAGTTTCAGAAAGTATTTTTCTGGCTTTCTCTTTCATCAGACAGCAGGACAACTTGTGAATGGGTTGATTTTGAGAGGAAGTTTGTGAATCTTTAGACCTTAATTAATGTTCAGCCTCTGTTAGTTTCCAAATTTCACCTGAAAGGAACACTGAGGAAATGAAGTAGAAGTGATTTTGATTCTCAAAGGTTCTTTTGTCTCTTTCCTGATAGGAAGCAAAGTTCTATGTAGGAGGTGGGTAGTGCCATTGTAACCTACTTTATTCTGCCTCAATAAGGCGGGTCAATGTATTCTCCTATCAGGGAGGAGGAAATTGCACAGACAACTTCTGGAATGACAGTAAAGACGTTCTTGACAGCATGTTGAAAACAGTGGTAAAACTTTCTTTTTTCCCCACAGGGAAAAAAAGAATCAGTATTGAAATGACAAGTAAGGTAGATGATGGACAAAATGCATTATTCTTGAAGTGTCTCCCAGTTTTTCTGAAAGAACTATTACATTTCAGAGACAGAATTCAAATGATTTTAATAATAATGTATCAGCTTATCAATAAGACAGTGGAGCTGTTCTTTGAAGCCATGTTTTAAAAATCTTTAATGTTAGCTTTGTCTCTAAGGATCCACTGCCATAAAAACAACTGAGAAAAAAAAAAGAAAAACCTCTTACTTTATGTTCATATAGGAATTTTTAAATAGAGTTTCCAGTTTGCGGACTTTAACTTCAAGAATAACAAATATGGGAGTTTTCAAAATGTTAATGGCTATCTTCTTGAAGACAGAGGATGACAGAGGCAACAGAAGATGAGATGGTTAGAGGGCATCACCAACTCAATGGACGTGAGTTTAAGCAAAATCCGGGAGATAGTGAAGGAAAGGAAAACCTGGCATGTTAAGTCCATGGGGTTGCAAAGAGTCATACACGACTTAGCAACTGAACAAGAACAGCTCCTCTTGAAGAGTTTAACCAAACTGAAACTACCTTCATTTGAGCCAGTAACCTTTGGGGCAGCTTAGCAATTCTTTTTTATAATTTGTGGTAACTCTGCTAATTGCCACAATGACAGTACAATTGTGCTGGTCTTCATTTTTACTACCATGGTTCCACCTGATAAGTTACCATTCTTCTTCTACTATCTCAGGTAGATATATTGGACTTAACCTGAAACAGAGATTCACAATACAAACGAATATCAGTTTAAGGTATCATGATCTTACATTAATAATTTCATAATCCAAAAGGAACAATATGGATGAGCATGTTTTGAAAAAAAAAAAAGTATTTCTCTTTGGTTTTAAAAGCTATGTGTTGAAAATGTGGGAAGTATAAAATAGGAAAAAATTTCAGAAATAGTCACTTTGAAGTTTTTACACCTGGAGACCTACCTCTACACGTGACACTTAACAAAATTGAGACTACAAGTTTTCCTCCACTTTTGGTGGCACTTTGTCCTGAATAAACCAACAGTAAGTTGAAAATATCCTGTCAAAATGCAGGAGACAGGGATCAAGACCATCCCCATGGAAAAGAAATGCAAAAAAGCAAAATGGNACACTGCTAAATGCCTCTGTAGACCTGTGTAAGGGAGCAAGAATCAGTACATATTCAACAAAGGTAACTGTAGATCAGCTTCATCAAAAAATAAATACAAAATACAATAAAACAGAGAAGGAAGGAGAAACAAGCTCCAGGGTTTAGTGATTGACAGGGAAGCAGGGCATGGTACAGTCCATGGGTCCCAAATAATTGGACATGACTGAGCAATTGAATTGAAGTGACTGACATATGCATATAATATCCTAACACAGACTCACAATGGATGTCATATCCCAAGAGTGGTGTACAACACATATTTAATAATACATATGGGAAAATAACCACAGATGAATACCTCTATGTATGGTTAAAAGGATACAAGAATATGTACATCTACAACAATAAGGTCATTTGGGTCAACATGCATAGACCAAGAGATGATCATACTAAGTGAAGGGAAGCACACAGAGAAAGACAAATACTAAACGATAATAATTAAATGTGGAATCTAAGATATAACACAAATGAACACATGTATGAAACAGAAACACACTCATGTACATAGAGAACAGACTTGTGATTTACAAGGCTGAGAGAATTGGGGTAGCAATACGATTAACTGTGGAAAACTGTGAAAGAGATGGGAATGCCAGACCACCTAACCTGCCTCTTGAGAAATCTGTATGCAGGTCAGGAAGCAACAGTTAGAATTGGACATGGAACAACAGAATGGTTCCAAATAGGAAAAGGAGTACGTCAAGGCTGGATATTGTCACCCTGCTTATTTAACTTATATGCAGGGTACATCCTGAGAAACGCTGGACTGGAAGAAACACAAGCTGGAAAAAAGATTGCCGGGAGAAATATTAATAACCTCAGATATGCAGATGACAGCACCCTTATGGCAGAAAGTGAAGAGGAGCTAAAAAGCCTCTTGATGAAAGTGAAAGAAGAAAGCAGAAAAGTTGGCTTAAAGCTCAACATTCAGAAAATGAATATAATGCATCCGGTCCCATCATTTCCTGGAAAGTAAATGGGGAAACAGTGGAAACAGTGTCAGACTTTATTTTTTGGGGCTCCAAAATCACTGCAGATGGTGACTGCAGCCATGAAATTAAAAGACACTTACTCCTTGGAAGGAAAGTTATGACCAACCTNTGGGGAAACAGTGGAAACAGTGTCAGACTTTATTTTTTGGGGCTCCAAAATCACTGCAGATGGTGACTGCAGCCATGAAATTAAAAGACACTTACTCCTTGGAAGAAAAGTTATGACCAACCTAGATAGTATATTCAAAAGCAGAGACATTACTTTGCCAACTAAGGTCCGTCTAGTCACGGCTATGGTTTTCCCGTGGTCGTGTATGGATGTGAGAGTTGGACTGTGAAGAAGGCTGAGCGCCAAAGAATTGATGCTTTTGAACTGTGGTGTTGGAGAAGACTCTTGAGAGTCCCTTGGACTGCAAGGAGATCCAACCAGTCCATTCTGAAGGAGATAAGCCCTGGGATTTCTTTGGAAGGAATGATGCTAAAGCTGAAACTCCAGTACTCTGACCACCTCATGAGAAGAGTTGACTCATTGGAAAAGACTCTGATGCTGGGAGGGATTGAGGGCAGGAGGAGAAGGGGACGACAGAGGATGAGATGGCTGGATGGCATCACGGACTTGATGGACGTGAGTCTGAGTGACCTCCGGGAGATGGTGATGATCAGGGAGGCCTGGCGTGCTGCGATTCATGGGGTCGCAAAGAGTTGGACATGACTGAGCTACTGAACTGACCTGAATAAACATCATAGCTTAGCCTAGACTACCCTAAACATACTCAGAACACTTACATCAGTCAACAATTAGGCAAAACCATCTAACACAAGCCTATTTTATTTAAAAAAAAGTGTTGAATATCTCTTGTAATTTATTGAATATTGTACTGAAAGTCGAAAGGAGAATAGATGCCAGTGAATCCCTTGTTTATCCTTGTGATCACATGGATGCCCAGCATCATGAAAGAGGAGAGAACAGAGGTACCATGTATCACAAGACCTGGAAAAGGTCAGAATTCAAAATTCAAAGAACAGTTTCTACTGAATGCGCATTGATTTCACATCTTCATAAAATCATAAAATCATAAATTGAAGTCGAGATTGTCAGTTGAGATCATCTGTACAATGATTGTGACATTTATATCCTTTATTGTTTACAATCTCAACGTGCTAATTAAACATGTAGGTAATTTCGAAATTTTGTTTTATAAATAGCATTCTTGTCAGCATTTATATATGTAAATCTTTGTTGGTAGGTTTTTTTTTTTTCATTATAGATAGAAGCAAGTCAGAATGTTTGAAATGTTTCTGGCCGAATTTCTTTCCAGAAAATGTATCATACCCACTTTGAGGCAATTGTATCTCTGTTCCGAATCTCTGCTTAACTCAAAAAAGATTTCTCTTGTTTTGAAAGTAAGGAGACTAGTATCTTTATGGAAGGAATAAATGACCTCCATTTATGATAAAGGACTCTTTTTCACACACAATTTCACACACAACATCACGAGTCAAATAAATCCCCTCACTTCTGCCTGGGAAATCCTTCAAGGTAGAAATAGAATAAAAATGATGAAGTGATAAGTATTCAGATACTAGGATTGGATGCCCAGCCTTACTACCAGCTGTATGTATGTGATCTGAAGGTGTTCAGTTTAGTCTTTACTCCTGTAAAAAGGATGTCACTGGACTAGATTATCTTTCAAAGTTTTCTCCCAGTTGCAAAAAAAATTTTTTTTAAGAATCACTTTCTTTAGGAGTAATCTATGCATGCATAGGTGCTCAGTCCCTTCAGTCATGTCTGAGTCTTTGCAGCCCCATGGACTTAGTCTAGCAGGCTTCTCTGTCCATGGGGATTCTCCAGGCCAAGAATACTGGAGTGGGTTGCCAAGCCTCCTCCAGGGGACCTTCCTGACTGAGGGGTTGAACCCATATCTCTAATGGCTCCTGCACTGGTGGATGGATTCTTTACCACCAGTGCCACCTGGGAAGCTCTTAGGAATAACACATATACTGCTATATATAAAACAGATGAACAGTAAGGACCTACTATACAGAACAGGAACTATATTCATTATTTTGCAATAACATATACGGGAAAATAGTCTGAAAAAGAATTTTTTAAAAAAGTCATCTTTTTGAAGCTCTCTTTGATCACCTCAATCAGTATCAAATTCTCCTGGGGCCTTTCAATGAAGAAAAGTGGCCCTGATCGGAGAGATTAGATCCCAGATGTCTTGTGGCCAAAAAAAAAAAA
>SJYX01011879.1:345008-357883 GCA_006410675.1 Oreotragus oreotragus
ATTGGAATGAAAACTGACCTTATCCAGTCCTGTAGCCACTGCTGAGTTTTCCAAATTTGCTTGCATATTGAGAGTGCAGCACTTTCACAGCATCATCTTTCAGGATTTGAAATAGCTCAACTGGGATTCTATCACCTCCACTAGCTTTGTTCGTAGTGATGCTTTCTAAGGCCCACTTGACTTTACATTCCAGGATGTCTGGCTCTAGATGAGTGATCACCCCATTGTGATTATCTTGGTCGTGAAGCTCTTTTTTGTACAGTTTTTCTGTGTATTCTTGCCACCTCTTCTTAATATCTACTACTTCTGTTAGGCCTATACCATTTCTGTTCTTTATTGAAGGACATCTTCTTCTAGCATCTTCTAACATCTTTCAGCTAGCATCTGAAATGGGTGCAGTTGTGAGGTACTTTAAATATTCTTTGGCTTTACCCTTGTTTGGTTTTGGAATGAAAATTGAGCTTTTCCAGTCTTGTGGCCACTGCTGAGTTTTCCAAATTACCCTTATGCATACATAAGTGAGAAGAGCTAATAGAAAAAATAACACAAATACACAAGTTGTAGTACATTACAAAGAGTTTTTACACTTCCCATGTTCTCAGCTGAAGGAGAGAATGAGAATATTTGACATCAGTTTTGTGAAAGATATTCTTCATCTCAAAGAAACCTGACTAAGTAGGCATCTGCCAAGAACAGGTACAATTCTGCCATATACAAATTATTCACCCAGAGAAAGAGTTAAGGACTTAAATAGGAATGCTTTTTTTTTTTTTCGGCTTGGCTTGGCTTGTTTCATTTGGGCACATGCCCAGACAGTGTGGGGCAAAGGTTTAATGAACTTCTGATGCAACTTTGGTTGAATGGATTACTTGGGACACTGAAGTGTCCTTTGGTTTTTGTTTTTGTTTTGTGTTCTTAAACCAGCTACTGCAGCACAGTTAAACAAGTTTCCTTTAACAAATGAGAGGGAAGATGACCTTGCTAACCCCAGACTTCACAGGGAACACCAAACACCCAAAAGCAGTATAATATTGAGATGAGACCAAAGTATGAACAGAAACTGAGGATGGTGTCTCATTTGTCACCAGTGGCCTAGTTAATGTTTTCCTTTCTATTAAATTTTATAAACCAGTAAAGCTGGAAATAAAGCCACATGCCTGTCCTAATCCTTTTTATTTTCCACCTTGATTCTGTCTTCCAAAACTTATAGAGTTGTCTCAGGCAATACAGGATACTATATCAAAAATATCATAGACTGGATGGCTTAAATAATAAACATTTAATTCTCACTGTTCTGGAGGCTAGGAAGTCTAAGATCAAGGTATTTTTGGATTCAGTGTCTGGTGAAGATCTGCTTCCAGATTTGCAGACGACTATCTTCTCATTGTATGCCCACATGACTTAAGAGGGTGAGCTTCAAAATCTTCCTCTTTTTATGAGGACACCTTCTGGCTCAGATGGTTAAGAGTCTACCTGCAATGTGAGAAACCCAGGTTAGATCCCTGGGTCAGGAAGATCCCCTGGAGAAGGAAATGGCAACCCATCTAGTATTCTTGCCTGAAAAATCCAGTAGATGGAGGAGACTGGTGGGCTTCAGTCCATGGTGTTGCAAAAAGCCAGATAGTACCGAGTGATTTTCAATCCTATGATGGGGGCTCCATCCACACTATCTCATCTAAACCTAATTACCTCCCAAAGGCCCCACCTCCTAATATCATATGATTGGAAGTTAGAGTTTTAACATACGAATCTGGGGAGGAAGAGTGGGGACACAAACATGCAGTTCATAACAAGGGCTATATTTGGTTTGGCTCTTTTAATATTGTTTGGGAACTTGATTTTGCAGAAAAATTCCCACCCTTTTTATTATTTTTTTAACCACAAGTAAATATAGTGTTGAAATTAATTTAACTACTAATCCTTTTGAGGTTGAAGATGTGATTATTAATCAGTCTTCTATGGTGAAACCAGATGGAAGTTTGAGATCTATTTATTTTCAAAAATGTATAGATCATAATACCTATCCTTCAGAGATGATGTAAGCTTGTAATTTATTTAGTAATGTGCCTGGCCCATTATTGGTGATTACTGGTTCCAAATTGGGAAAGGAGTATGTCAAGGCTGTATATTGTCAACCTGCTCATTTAACTTATATGCAGAGTACATCATGAGAAATGCTGGGCTGGAGGGATCACAAGCTGGAATCAAGATTGCCGGGAGAAATATCAATAACCTCAGATATGCAGATGACACCACCCTGATGGCAGAAAGTGAAGAAGAACTAAAAAGCCTCTTGATGAAAGTGAAAGAGGAGAGTGAAAAATTTGTCTTAAAGCTCAACATTCAGAAAACAAAGATCATGGCATCCGGTCCCATCACTTCATGGCAAATAGAAGGGGAAACAATGGAAACAGTAACAGACTTTATTTTTTTGGGCTCCAAAATCACTGCAGATGGTGACTGTAGCCATGAAATTAAAAGATGCTTGCTCCTTGGAAGAAAAGCTATGACCAACTTAGACAACATTATAAAAAGCAGAGACATTAATTTGCTAACAAAGGTCTGTCTAGTCAAAGCTGTGGTTTTTCCAGTAGTCATGTATGGATATAAGAGTTGGAGTATAAAGAAAGCCGAGCACTGAAGAATTGATGGTTTTGAACTGTAGTGTTGGAGAAGACTCTTGAGAGTCCCTTGGACTGCAAGGAGATCCAACCAGTCCATCCTAAAGGAGAAGTACTGACGTTAAAGGTGAAACTCCAGTACTTTGGCCACCTGATGTGAAGAGCTGACTCATCTGAAAAGACCTTGATGCTGGGAAAGATTGAAGACAGGAGGAGAAGGGGATGACAGAAGATGAGATGTTTGGATGGCATCACTGACTTGATGAACATGAGTTTGAGCAAGCTCCAGAGGTTGGTGATGGACAGGGAAGCCTGATATGTTGCAGTCCATGGGTTCTCAAAGAGTTGGACATGACTGAGTGACTAAACTGAACTGACAAATACTAGTGGAATGCCATTTGTACCTGTGCAATCTAGGTCAAGTTTCTTCTTAAGACTTAATGTTCTCATATATGAAAGCAATATTGATAAATTCCTTCTTAAATCATTGTGAGGAATCTTTTAAGATATGTGAAGATACAAGTAATTCTGCATCTCAACAATTAAGGATGGTAAAAAGAACATTCTGGTAATGCATCATCTCATTTTTTTTTTTCACTTTAGCTATCCGAATCTTGAGTGAAATTTATCACTTGTCAGTAAAAAAAAAATGCTCTTCATTTTAGCATGTACTTTATGACTCATTTCTGGCTTAACATTCCCATCTTTCTTTTTTTTCTTCAATCATTGCACTTTTCATTTCTACTATCATATGAATTATGTATATCCTTGAAAAACATTTAAAATTATTCCTGGGTAAACAAACTTGTATACCTACTTTCTCAATTACCACATTAGTCATAGACAGATACATTTAGGTCTAGATATTACCCATCTTCTAATTATATTTTTCAAAATATGTTTGGCAAGTTGTTAATATCTCTCCTAAAAATAAAGCTCCAAATTTTCAAAAGCTGGGAAAATATCTGATTAAACAATCAGTTTCTTAACTATGAGCCTTTATGTGTCACCATGAATGATGTATACTGTACTCTGGAATGATGTACTCTGGGACACAGAGTATAGCATTTCCCAAAATTAGTTTTGCTAACTCAGAATTAAATAGATAAAAAATAAAAAAAACCCACAGGGATTAGTTGAGAGCAATTAACCTACATAGGTTACCTGTTCTTTTTAATGAATGCTATGAGGATGAGCACCGGATCACTGTGTTTTGGGTTTTGACAGAATGTAAAGCAGTCACTCTCTGCTTATGAAACAAAGTTTTGCACAGGGAAAGCACCTATTTCAAGCCATCACCTTTTCCTCATCAAATTATATGCTAAATTTTGAAGTCACCAAAAGGATGGATAAAATAAGAAATAAGAAGAAATAAGATAAATACAAATAAAGTAAGAAAGCAGACAGTAATAAGTCTTTTAAGGATATGGAAAACATATTGCTGGTAGAAAGATAAAATTGTACAGCCTCTTTGGAAAATAGCTTGGTATTTCTTCAAAAATTAAACACAGAATTAACAAACATGCCAACAATTCTACTTCTAGATACGTACTCCAAGAAAATGTATGTCCCCACTAGACCTTATATGCAAATATTGATAGCAGATTTCTTATCCAAAATAGTGGAAAAACACAAATTTTCATTAACTGATGATTATATAAACAAACATGGTATAGCCATACAGTGGAATATTATTCAACCATAAAAAGTACTTATACATGCTGCAACATGTGTGCACCTTAAAACATTATGGTAAGTGAAAGAAGTCAGTCACCAATGATCACATATTGTGATCACACATCGTGTCATCTACTGCAAATGTCTAGATTAGGCAAATTTACAGAAAAAACAATTAGATTAATGGTTGCCAGTACCTGCTGGAAAGGAGAATGGGGAATAAATGCTAATGGGTACAGGGTTTGTTTTGGGATCATGAAAATGTTCTGAATTTAGGTGATGGTCATGGTCTCACGACTCTTAGAACTGAGTGAAACAAATGATAAATTATATACCTTAAAACAGTGATTTTTAAATCGTGCTAAATATGTGTAAAATGTTTACCATCTGAACACTGTACATTCCTAGTAAATACTTTCACATTACTGTTCAACTGTCACTGAAACTTTCTTCATCTTGCAAAACTGAAACTCTATATTCATTAAACAATAATCTCTCATTCTTCCCTCTCTTTGTAAGCTAGAATTCTACTTTATGAATTTGACTACTTTATAGGTCCTCATATAAGTAGAATCATACAATACTTATCCTTTTGTGACTGGTTAGTCACTTAATGTCTTCAAGGTTGAATTTTATGATATGTGGATTGTACTACTGTTATTAAAAACATATGTGTAAGATATATATATATAAAATTAGAGATTCAGAAAAAGAAGGGACAAGAAAGGAGCAGAATTATAACCCTTAAGGATAAAAAAAAAAGGTACAACTGACAGATTCTAAAAGCGAAGATAACCCAGTCCAAGATAAACAGACAAAAGAAACCTACCTAGTCCCATTGGAGTAAACTTCTGAAGACCAAAGACTGGAAGAAAATCTAAGTAACCATTGGGGAAAAGTCTCATTACCTTCAAAGTAGCAGTAAGACTGATAACTGACTTTTAAATAGAAATAATAACCAACAAGGATACTTTAACTGAAATGGCACTTTAAGGGCAGAGAGAAAAGCTCTTGAGCATCTTTTTAAAAATGAAAGTAAAGGGACTTCCCTGAAAGTCCAGTGGTTAAGAATCTGTCTGGCAATGCAAGAGACATGGGTTCAATCCCTGATCCAGGAAGATCCCACATGCTGTAGAGCAACCAAGCCCACGCACCACACTATTGAGCTTGTGCCCTAGAACCCACGCTCCACGATAAGAAGCCACAGCAACGAGAGGCCCACACACCACAACTAGAGAGTACTCCCTGTTCTCCGCAACTAGAGAAGGCCTTCTCCCAGCAAGGAAGACCTGGCAAAGCCAAAATAAAGAAATCAACAATTAAAAAAAAAATTAAAGACATTTTCAGACAAAACAAAATTTTCAATAGCATGCCTATACTAAAACACACTAAAACAAAAAAAAGTTAGAATCCACAGAAAGAATAAAAATGATCCTGGATACACTGTGCTGCAAAAAGGGATCAATGAACACTAGAAGTGATAAACATGTGAGTAACTGAAATTAATATTGATTGTTCAAAACATCAATAATAATGTTTTGTGATATTTTAAATGTATGCACAGCAAAATGCAACAGAATAATAATGCAGAACATAGGAGAGGAAGAACAGACTAAAATGTCATACATTTCAGTAAAAGTAATAATCTGTATTACAATTACATGGCTACATGCTGTAATCTCTAGGTAACCAGGAAAAGTGAAGTGAAAGTGAAGTCGCTCAGTCAAGTCTGACTCTTTGCAACCCCATGGACTGTAGCCTACCACACTCTTCTGTCTGTGGGATTTTCCAGGCAAGAGTACTGGAGGGAGTGGATAGCCATTTCCTTATCCAGAGGATCTTCCCAACCCAGGGATTGAACCCGGGTCTCCCACATTGTAGGCAGATGCTTTATCATCTGAGCCACCAGGGAAGTCAACCAGGAAAAAGAAAATACAAATAATAATAAACAGATAATTAACTATAACAAATAACTAGCAAATTAATCGATGGAAATATAGATTACAAGCTTTCTGTTAATCCAAAGGGAGAGGAAATAATACATACAGATGAACCATAAATGTAGCTTAAAAACAGTAAGATGGTAGACAAAAAGTTAACGATGTATGTAGGGAATTACATTAAATGTAAGTAGCATGTTTGCATGAAGCAAGATAGAGAATATTAGAGAATATCTGATATTGAATGATATTAGAAAAAAAGGTGCTCTTGGAATTTCAGAGTACCGAGGGAAATTGGAGCAATTAGAGAGACTCAAAGAAGAGTGGAGATATTGGGAATCAAAGTCCATGGGGTGGCAGGGAGTCACTTGAAAGGTAACACAAGGTGATTTGAGGGACTGGTGTGTGTCAGCACTCATAAATGAGCAATTCCTTATGTGTACCAGGATTCACAAATAATAAGGCTCATATTCATCTGAAAGTATCAGGTCTCAAATCAACACCAAAAAGTAATGTGTGGCAAGGTTCTTATCTGTCTTCAGTTTAGTTCAGCTCAGTTTAGTCACTCAGTCATGTCCGACTCTTTGCAACCCCATGAATCGCAGCATGCCAGGCCTCCCTATCCATCACCAACTCCCGGAGTTCACTCAAACTCATGTCCATCAAGTCGGTGATGCCATCCAGCCATCTCATTCTCTGTTGTCCCCTTCTCTTCCTGCCCCTAATCCATCCCAGCATCAGAGTCTTTTCCAGTGAGTCAAACTCTTTGCATGAGTTGGCCAAAGTACTGGAGTTTCAGTTTGAGCATCATTCCTTCCAAAGAAATCCCAGGACTGATCTTTAGAATGGACTGGTTGAATCTCCTTGCAGTCCAAGGGACTCTCAAGAGTCTTCTTCAACACCACAGTTCAAAAGCATCAATTCTTTGGCGCTCAGCTTTCTTCACAGTCCAATTCTCATATCCATACATGGCCACAGGAAAAACAATAGCCTTAACTAAATGGACCTTTGTTGGCAAAGTAATGTCTCTGCTTTTGAATATGCTATCTAGGTTGATCATAACTTTCCTTCCAAGGAGTAAGCATCTTTTAATTTCATGGCTGCAATCACCATCTGCAGTGATTTTGAAGCTCTCAGAAATAAAGTCTGACACTGCTTCCACTGTTTCCCCATCTATCTGCCATGAAGTGATGGGACCAGATGCCATGATCTTAGTTTTCTGAATGTTGAGCTTTAAGTCAGGTTTTTCACTTATGGTCAATTATATAAATGATTTTTTTTTGGTACTTCTGTTGTATTAATGATCTATCTTTTTAATACTTAATATTACCAAATGTCAATATCAAGTAAATATAGTTTTCACAAGTCATTTCTGTTTATGTGTATATATATTTATTAAATAATACATATAATTTATAATAAATATGCTTGCAAGTATATATTATCATATATAATAAAAGTATAAGTGAGTAAGTAAGTATGTTTTAATTGTTCAACAATGCCCGACTATTTGCAACCCCATGGACTACAGCTCACCAGGCTCCTCTGTCCATGAGATTTTCCAGGCAAGGATACTGGAGTGGGTTGCCATTTCCTTCTCCAGGGGATCTTCCCAACCCAGGGACTGAACCCAGGTCTCCTGCATCGCAGGCAGATTCTTTACCGACTGAGCTATAAGGTAAGGCCAAAAAAAGTATAGCTTGTTAATATTATGAACCAATATAGTATAAAATATTATATATATTAATGTGTATGCTATATATTATACAGACTGTATTAAATATACAGACAAACTCATTCTGTTGTACTTCATTTTCTTGCACCTTGCACACATAATGACTTTTTGCAAAAGAAGGCTTGTGGTAACCCTGCATTGAGCCAGACTAGAGGTGCCGTTTTTCTAAGACCATTTGCACACTTCATGTCTTTGCGTTACATTTTAGTAAATCTTATACTATTTCAAACCCTTCACCAGCAAAGAGATGAGGACTCCCTGAAGGTTCAGGTGATGGTAGAATTTTGTGACTATAAAAGCTTTTAAATTAAGACGTATACTTTTTAAAGACACATGCTGCATTTTATTTAATAGACAACAGTAGAGCATAAATAACTTCTGTGTGCACTGAGAACCCCCCAAAATTCATGAGAATCATTTTATTGAGATATTTGCTTTATTGTGGTGGTCTGATGCTAAACCTGCAGTATAATAAAGTTTGCCTCTAACATCATATATTAGAATATATAATATATGTATTATATTATATATATGTTATATATGATAAGATATCATATCTATTCTATATAAGATTATACGATGTCTATTTTCTTAGGAGATGCCACAGATTTGATTCCTCGGTTGGGAAGGTCCCCTGGAGGAGGGCATGGCAACCCACTCCAGTATTCTTGCCTTGGAGAATCCCATGGACAGAGGAGCCTGGCAGGCTACAGTCCACAGGGTCACATAGAGTAAGACACGGCTGAAGCAACTGAGCATGAGCACATTATATGTAGTTATATATGGGGAGAAATAAAACATTTTTATAATATATGGATTCATAATAGCAATAAACTAACTTTTTAATATGACCTGCTTTCTCTCTTTTATAACAGTTTTATAAAGATGTAATTTATAAACCATAAAATTCACCCCTTTAAAGTGTACAGGTCAATGATTCTTCATTTAGTCACAGAATTGTGTAAACAATATCACTATCTAATTTTTGAACATGATCATCCCACCCAAAAGGAATTTATGCCCATTATCAGAATCTTATTTTTCTTTTTAAAGAAAACCTCTGAAAGGTTTAGTATAACCACATCATAAAAAATGATTTGCTTTTTATTGACACAGTACTTACTGTGATTTTAAAATATGTAGAGTATGATGAAACACACAGAATAACTTATGGTTTGGGGGAATTCATAAGAATCCCCAGGAATTCTGATTTATTTTTCTCAAATCCTGAAGATTCATGTCTGTTGGGAATTTGGACATCCTCTCCTTGAATAAAGAGATGGAGCAGAGCTTCCAGTTGACCCATGATGAACAGACACCATGAGTAAGGGGAAAACTTTCTGCTGAACCGTTGAGATTTGTGGTCGCTTGTTATCCAGTTTAACTAAGCCCTCCTGATCACTGTGATCATAAACCATGGTTTATGGTTTTATAAAACATAACAACAATAGCTCAACTAACAAGAATGAAGGGAGGATAGGAAGTGGGAGGCAATTTTTACAAGCTGAGAGAGGAAGAGATAGAATTTGTTTAAAAATTAAATTGTAGTTGAAAATAATGCTGCTAATTTTTAAGTTTTTCATCATTATTAAAAAAAACTATCATTTAATGAT
The DNA here is from genome assembly GCA_006410675.1 of Oreotragus oreotragus. NCBI lineage: Eukaryota > Metazoa > Chordata > Mammalia > Artiodactyla > Bovidae > Oreotragus > Oreotragus oreotragus. The sequence goes on from SJYX01011879.1 coordinate 354,595, forward strand.
TTTTCGTAGTAAGCAACAGGAACAAATGCTATCAAAGCTTAAGGAAAAAAGGTTAATAGAAAGATAATAGCATAGGTCACAAAATCAAAGAAGAAATAAAAACTGGCATCAGAAGGCTAGTAATTAGAAAAGCTTTGGGGAACTAGATAGCTAGATTGATGAACAATTTCTTGGGAGCTCTGCCCTCATTGAATCAGCTTTTAGTATTTCTTACCTCAGTGTTACTTCACTTATGATTTAAATATCTGGGAAAATACAATGTTTTCCATCTGCAAAATAAGCATTTATCTCTTTGCCGAGATTGGTTAGGACATCTTGATTGATTCTCCTACTCAGAGTGGATACACTGGGGCTAGACTGTTCTGCAGTTTACAACACTAACAAAAGGAAGAGCTTAAAGAGTAAAAGTTTACAAGAAAAGTCTTCAGTAAGCAAATGCTTCATGGAAAAAAATTCAACAGAGGGATGGATAAAGAAAACATGCTACATTTATACAATGGAATATTATTCAGTCATAAAAAGGAGTGAAATTGAGTCATCTGTTGAGACATGTATGGGCCTAAAGACTCTCATACAGAATGAAGCAAATCACAAAGAGAAAAAAAATTATATAGTAATGCATATGTGTAGAATCTAGAAAAATGATATAATGAACTTATTTACCAGGCAGAAATTTGAGGCACAGATGTAGAGAACAAACGTGTGGATACCAAAGAGGAAGCAAGGGGGAGTGGGATGGACTGGGAGATTGGGATTGACAAATATTACTGCTATGGATAAAACAGATAACTAATAAGAACAGACTGTATAGCACAGGGATCTCCACTCAATGCTCTGGGACTTAAGGGGGAGGAAATCCAGGAAGAAGGGACATATGTATACATGTGTTTAATTCACTTTGCTGTATGCCAGAAAGTAACAAAAAAAATGTAAAGCAACTATACCCCAATGGGAAAAAAATCTCTGTTCAGCAAAACTTTCACTTTCGTTTCAATTAATTTTCTTGAAGAAATTAAGTTTTAAGGAAAATATTTATGTGTAGTATGGTCTCAATTTTTAAATGTATGTATAGTGGAGAAATCTATACTCTTTGTGGTTAATCAGGATCAATATCAATAGTGATAAACTGTGTTGGTAGTATGTATCTTGATGTGATGTGATGTGACGAAAATAACACTTTAAGCATACGGTCATTCTCCCCAAAACCCATAGCCCCAGTTTAATCAGGAGAAAAGCAGACAAATTTCAATTAAGGGATATGCTACAAAATACCTGTACAGTATTTCTCAAAACTATCAAGGTCATTAAAACAAAGAAAGTCTGAGAAACTGTCATAGCTAAGAAGATCAAAAATCAGACACCTAAAATGTGGTTTCCTGGATGGGATCCTAAAACAGAAGAAAAAGGGGGGGCATTAGGAAAAAAGACTAAGGGAATGTGAATAAAGTTAATAGACTATTTTTCTGTAAATATAAAAAAAATCATTCTAAACCTTAAAGCTTATTTTTAAAAGAGACTTATTTCACTCACTCTATTATTTTATCTATATTTAGCTATTGAGGATGTCTGAAAATAAGTTCACCAATCTATTCTATACTGAAAATACTCAAATCATTATTTTTAGCTCATATTCTTCCTTGACCTACACACACACACACACAAATATACACATTATATATTCATGCATGTGTGTGTATGTTGCCAGACAAATATCTTGATCTGGACATGCTTCAGATCTCAACACATCTCTTGGTAAGTAATAAGTTAATGACGCTATGCCAATGTGTTGTAGGAGCATACTTTCAATGTCATATTATAATTTATTTAATAAGTGTCTGTGAAAAAGTGAAAGTGTTATTTGTTCAGTCATGTCTGACTCTTTGTGACCCCATGGACTATAGCCCACCAGGCTCCCCTGACCATAGGATTCTCCAGTAGAGCATAACGGAATGGGTTGCTATTCCCTTCTTCAAGGGATTTTCCCAATCCAAGGATTGAACTCAGGTGTCCTGCATTACAGGTAGATTTTTCATCATATTTTTCCTGAGCCACCAGGAAAGCCTAATAAATGTTTACAGGGTGGCTTTTACATGCACTCTTGTAGATACTGTAGACTTATCTGTGAAGAAGACATACACAAGTGTTGATATAAAAGTTTGCAATCTACTGAGGGAAGCAGACATGAGCAAATATTAACACTATGAGCTGTAAAAGAAACCAAAATTTGTTCTCAATTGTACCTTACACCTATCTTCTTTGCAATTCTTACCACAGAATCTCATGTATGCACTTATGTATTTATCATTTCAGGTACGCTGTATCCATAAAAATGTTTGTGGAAATATCTGTTTCCTTCTTTATTCATTTCATTTGTTGAATAATTAAATGCAAGAGAGGACTGCACTTGTGGCTGTATCATGTTTATGACACTGTGGGCTAAATGGTCAAGAGAAAAGCATACAGTGAGTTTTGATACCTTTGATTCTAACTTTTGGCACAATATTAACTCACTATGTCTCAATAAAAAAGATCTTCACNAAAAGTTTGCAATCTACTGAGGGAAGCAGACATGAGCAAATATTAACACTATGAGCTGTAAAAGAAACCAAAATTTGTTCTCAATTGTACCTTACACCTATCTTCTTTGCAATTCTTACCACAGAATCTCATGTATGCACTTATGTATTTATCATTTCAGGTACGCTGTATCCATAAAAATGTTTGTGGAAATATCTGTTTCCTTCTTTATTCATTTCATTTGTTGAATAATTAAATGCAAGAGAGGACTGCACTTGTGGCTGTATCATGTTTATGACACTGTGGGCTAAATGGTCAAGAGAAAAGCATACAGTGAGTTTTGATACCTTTGATTCTAACTTTTGGCACAATATTAACTCACTATGTCTCAATAAAAAAGATCTTCACGACCCAGATCATCACGATGGTGTGAACACCAACCTAGAGCCAAATATCTTGAAATGCAAAGTCAAATGGGCCTTAGGAAGCATCACTACAAACAAAGCTAGTGGAGGTGACGGAATTCCAGTTGAGCTGTTTCAGATCCTGAAAGATGATGCTGTGAAAGTGCTGCACTCAATATGCCAGCAAATTTGGAAAACTCAGCAGTGGCCACAGGACTGGAAAAGGTCAGTTTTCATTCCAATCCCAAAGAAAGACAATGCCAAAGAATATTCAAACTACTGCACAATAGCACTCATCTCACACGCTAGGAAAGTAATGCTCAAAATTCTCCAAGCTAGGCTTCAACAGTACCTGAACCATAAACTTC
>SJYX01011879.1:361586-372905 GCA_006410675.1 Oreotragus oreotragus
CCTGATTCTAAGCACTGACTCATTTGAAAAGACCCTGATGCTAGGAAAGATTGAAGGCAGGAGGAGAAGGGGACGACAGAGGATGAGATGGTTGGATGGCATCACCACTCAATGGACATGGGTTTGAGTAAACTCTGGGAGTTGGTGATGGACAGGGAGGCCTGTTGTGCTGCAGTCCATGGGGTTGCAAAGAGTCGAACATGACTGAGAGGCTGAACTGAATTGATGACTTAGTAACTGCTTATGACAGCTATGGGGACAACCATCCCTGTTTGCCAAGGACTTTCCTCCACTTAGTTTCAAAAGTCCCATATCCTTGAAAAATCTCAGTCTTGGACAAACCTGGATGGTGGGTCACTCTAGAAAATCATGGAGCATATTTACATCTTTCTCATTAAAAATATCCTTAAGAATGAAATGATTCAGTGGATTTGGTCAATACTCATCCTGGAGTAAGAAATGGCAACTCACTCCAGAATTCTTGTCTGGGAAATCCCGTGGATAGAGGATACTGGCAGGCTACAGTCCATGGGGTTACAAAGAGTCGGACACAGCTTAGCAACTGAGCACACACACATCTTTTACCATGTACATCTCACTGCAAAACTTGCCTTGTTAACCCTCACAGCAACCCTATGATGAAAGCAAGCACAGATTATTAAGACAAAGAACTGGATTTCAGTCCCAGGATCGTCCAAAGCTAAGATTAAGTTCTTGGCCACAATGTTTAAATGCAGTGAAACAGTACATCATGTTACTTTTTCCCCAACTCTCAGAAACTTCCAGATCTACCCCCAAATCAACTAAGCTTTTCAGGTGCTCTCTCCTTTTAAAAAATATTGGACTTTGTAAATGCAGATCTGCCTTGAGAAATTAGCTTTCTCAGAACAAATGTGTGTGAAGCTTCTTCAGTATAGTTGTATGAAAGTTAATCAGTTTGGAGAAAATCTGACCAGTGCCTTCTTGGAAGATTGTTTGTTTGTTTGTGTAGCTTACAATTTGCTTGCCTCTGTGGAATAATTCTGGCTGGAGTCATTTTCTCCAAACATCTGATTTAAACGTTTATAGTCCCTCAGATTCTGTGGGCTTGGGTGAGCTTTTCCAGACAGGTTAGCGATTTCGAGTTTGGCAAGCACTTCGGCTTTGCAGTCCGTTTTGAGTGAAAATCAATTTACACTCTTTGCAAACACGTGACAGCATAAATCAGGCAATTGAGTTCCCTCTTAAAACACAATAGGGGCTTGTTTCATTTTGCCGAGGAGATGGACAGAATACTTTCTGCGAGTTTCAAACATGTCCCTTGTCATAGCATGGCGACTTGACAAGCATACTGTTCTACAATTCTTAATTCAACGCATGATAAAAACAGAAGTGAGAGGGGTTAGATTATTTGTCAAGGGCAGCAAACAAGAAGGCAGGAACCAGAACTCACAGGTTCTAAAACCACTGACCATTCTGGGCTGTTTAATGCCTTTTGGAAGCACCCCTAATACTTGATGCTCACCTTTGGCAGCATCCATTGTCCTAACTAGATGTCCCAATGGCTTAAGAGATAAAGAATCTGCCTGCAATGCAGGAGATGCAGGAGACACAGGTTTAATCCCAGGGTGGAGGAGATCTCCTGGAGAAGGAAATGGCAACCTACTTCAGTATTCTTGCCTGGAAAATCCCATGGACAGAGGAGGCTGGTGGGCTACAGTTCATAGTGTCACAAAGAGTTGAACATGACTGAGCGCACACACAGATACACACATGTAGATCTACTCCATCCATTGGATTTTCCAGGCAAGAGTACTGGGGTGGGGTGCCATTGCCTTCCCCGATAACCTATTCATAAAGTCTTCCCATTCAGATATTTTTTAATTAAAGATGGTCTAAAGAAAGTGGAGCTTTCAATCAAAACTCCAAAACAGTTGGGTGCTATAAAACTAATTTAAAATGGGATAAAGTGGAAAATAAATGAGCTGGTTACAATTACACTACTTAGGTTTTAAATGGCAAGTAATTCTAGTGATTAAGAAACTATTGATGTAATGTGGTTTAAAAGAAAAGCATAGAGTAAAACGAAGCTGAAATTGAGATTGGATCACTTTTTGCATCTGTCCCGGGAACATTAGTAGGAGATTTTATTTGGGGGGGGGAGGGGGATAAGATGAATAAGTTTCATTTTTAAAGTTTATTTATTTTAATTGGAGGCTAATTACTTTACAATATTGTAGTGGTTTTTGCCATACATTGAATCAGCCATAGGTTTACACGTGTTCCCCATCCTAAACCCCCTTCCCATCTCCCTCCCCATCCCATCTCTCTGGGTCATCCCACTGCACCAGCCCCGAGCACACGCATGAACCTGGACTGGCAATCTGTTTCACGTATGATAATATACATGTTTCAAAGCTGTTCTCTCAGATCATCCCACCCTCGCCTTCTCCCACAGAGTCCAAAAGACTGTTGAGCATATTTTGCTGTAAAAAACTAGAAATCACTAAAAGTCTAACTTTTTTGTACTCTCCAATTTTATTTGCAAATTATTTTGTTATCTCTTTGCTCAATATATACATTCTGAAATATTCTGCTATTAGCTTCTCAATACTTTGGAAAGAGATTATTTTGACTTTTCCCCTCAGTTTCTTAGCCTGGTTTTATTTAAAGTTTATTTATTTTAATTGGAGGCTAATTACTTTACAATATTGTAGTGGTTTTTGCCATACATTGAATCAGCCATAGGTTTACACGTGTTCCCCATCCTAAACCCCCTTCCCATCTCCCTCCCCATCCCATCTCTCTGGGTCATCCCACTGCACCAGCCCCGAGCACACGCATGAACCTGGACTGGCAATCTGTTTCACGTATGATAATATACATGTTTCAAAGCTGTTCTCTCAGATCATCCCACCCTCGCCTTCTCCCACAGAGTCCAAAAGACTGTTGAGCATATTTTGCTGTAAAAAACTAGAAATCACTAAAAGTCTAACTTTTTTGTACTCTCCAATTTTATTTGCAAATTATTTTGTTATCTCTTTGCTCAATATATACATTCTGAAATATTCTGCTATTAGCTTCTCAATACTTTGGAAAGAGATTATTTTGACTTTTCCCCTCAGTTTCTTAGCCTGGTTTTATCAAAGTAAGTCTTGTATTTTTCACAATCATAGACTACATTTCTGGTAGACTTTAATGATTTACCCCAACCCCAAACCTTGGGAAAATCCTATAAGTTTTGTGTTTTATTTTTTCTTTCTGCTTTGTGTTTCAAACTGTCAGAATGCTCAGGATGTAGGATTGTGATGTGAGCTTTTCTTTGAGGAAAACTACTTAAAATTTGAGCTAAAGGAGAGAGCCAGTTTACCCAGAAACAAGGTCTTCAGCTGAATGTGAACATGTACATATCTTAACTGATACTGAATCACTGTGACCAAAACGACAATTGTTGACCAGAGAGAGTAAATCCAATGTTTAAGACTACTCAGCAATGGGCTGGTGCCGACTCTCCTGCTAGTCCAAACTGTTTTGAGAAACTGGCTGAATTCATTACAGAAAAATCAGTCATTGTGTGGCAGATATGTTGTGGTGACTCCTAATAATTTAGTAGAAATCAAATACATTTCCCTATTTATTTTTAATTTTTTCAATTTTGTTATACAATTTTAAAGTCTACTTTCTGTTTACAGTTATTACAAAATAGTGACCATATTCCCCCTGTTACAGGACACATCCTTGAGCCTATCTGACACTCAAGAGGCTGTCTTACCTACCCCACCTCGATATTGCTCCCCCCTCCCCTTCCCGGTAATCAGTGGATTGTTCTCTGTAGCTGTGGAGTCTGCTCCTGTTTCTATTTCAGGGTTTTTTTTTTTTTTTTTTTGCATTTTTTTTACATTCCACATATAAGTGATATCATACAGCATTTGTCTTTCTCTGTCTGACTTATTTCACTAAGCATTATGCCCTCTAAGTCCATCCAAGTTGTTGCAATGGCAAAATTTCATTATTTCTTATGACTGAGTAGTAATCCATTGTTTGTGAGTATATATATATATATATATATGTAGGCTTCCCTAGTGGCTCAGATGGTAAAGAATCTGCCTGCAATGCAGGAAACCTGGGTTCTATCCCTGGGTTAGGAAGATCCTCTAGAGGAGGGCATGGCAACCCACTTATGTATTCTTGCCTGGAGAAGCCCCATGGCCAGAGGAGCCTGGCAGGCTATAGTCCATGGTGTTGCAAAGACACGACTGAGCGACTAAGCACAGCATCTTTATATATAATCTTTATCCACTTATCTGTCAATGGATATTTAGGTTGCTTCCATATCCTGGCAATTGTAAATAATCCTTCTGTAAACACTGGGCTGCATGCATCTTTCTGAATCAGTGTTTTTGTTTTTATTCTGGATATATACCCTGGAGTGGAAATCCTAAGTCATATGGTAGCATTTTAAATTAATATCAGGAGCCTATTGACAGAAGAAACTTCACAAAGTACAATAGCATTTAGTTTAGGATAGTGTTTTACTTCCACATCTTGGACACATTCAGACACTGGTCTATTCGCATATTCATCTCCATCACCACACCCAGATTCTAGTCACTGAGACTTACTGGAATGAACTCCAAAGCATACAGGTGCTTTTGTGATTTAATCCAAGAGTAAACCTTGAATGAGATGGTTGGGAACAGTTTAAAAATATCTCCATATGTTTTCTTAACCTAAGGTCCCATGGAGTTTCCAGATGTAGTGGTCATAGATGAAGTTTATGTCAGCCCTGAAACATTTGAAAATCATTTCTATATTTTAAGGTAGCTTTTTGCATTATAATTCGGTCTTCTCCAAATTCAAGCCTAGGACTTCACCTTTCTGTCTCCTTTGCAGGTAAGACATAACCATACAATCTAGTTCCCAACAATAAGGTGGAACCAAGATGCTGACTTCCCTATAGCAGAGAGAACCCTGAGGAATAAGGCCTGTGCAGCGTTCATTTTGCTGACCTGTGTAGAAGTATGTAAGGATGTCCCAGGTGGTGCTAGTGGTAGAAAACCCGCCTGCCAAATGCAGGAGACATTAGAGACACGGATTCCATCCCTGGGTTGGGAAGACCCCCTGGCAACCCATTCCAGTAGTCTTCCCCAGAGAATCCCATGGACAGAGGAGCCTGGCTGGCTACAGTCCATAGGGTCACCAAGAGTCAGACATGACTGACTTAGCCCGCATGCAGAATACGGCATAGGAGCACAGGACACTGAGCTACCAGACTCAGCAGGGACAGAGGTCCCAGATTACCTTTCCAAGTATCTATGCTCTTCTCCCCAGGGAAGGGGTACCCTGTGTCAGTGGAAGTGGTATTATGCCTGCAAGCGTTCCAGTGGTATATTTGGGTTTTCTTCCTGATGTAGAGCTTCTGAGTCTAATTTATTGGACCTTAGGCAGACTATGTGAACTCCAGAGTATGACTTAATAAATTTGTTTAGTGTTTAAACTAGCTGGAATAGATTCTGTTGTTTGCAATTAAGAACATTTACCAATGTAGAAGAGCTTCCCAGGTGGCTCAGTGGTAAAGAATCCACCTTTCAATGCAGGAGGCACAGAAGATGTGGATTTGAACCCTGGGTCAGGAAGACCCCCGGAGGAGGAAATGACACCCCACTCCAGTATTCTTGCTTGGAGACTCCCAGGGACAGAGAAGCCTTGCAGTCCATGGAGTCACAAAGGGTTGAGCACGACTGAGTACACACACATGCACCAATGCAGGGTTGAGCACGACTGAGTACACACATATGCACCAATGCAGAAACTGGGATCAGAAGTGATTGTAAGCAATAAACCTTCAAGGCAATAGGAATCTGTGGATTTACTGTTAGGTTGCATTGGTTTTGCAAACAAAAAACAAGAATAATTCGCTTGTTAACAGTGAATGGAGCTGTGGCAGCCCACCATGAAATGTGGCAAAACAATTGAAAAAACTATTACTGTAGTCACCTGGAATGATGTGTACATGGAGGAAAAAGGACCATACCCTACAACACTATCAAAGCCAGCAGGCATGCTAAGGCTTCAGAGTTGCAAGAGTCTTGAAACTGCACTAGAGAATAGAAGGAAAGAGAATGACTATCTCAGACTACTAAACTCCAGGCTCAGGATGTGATCAGACCAAAAGAATGCTCCAAAATAAATCTTTTGACTAATCCATTGGGAAAAGATTATCTTCTAACATTGTTTCTCTTGATATCATAAAGATACTGGCCACTAATGATATCATAAATAAACTCACTGATGTTCATAATATTTCTCACTCTCAGCTACAACCTTGCAGTAGGAATTATTTTTAAGATACATGTCTGCCTCAGTCTAACAAGAACTAAAAAAAGTTTACAAAATTAGACTTTGTTTCAAGATTGCTGTCTTCTTTCCTTTTTCCTTAAGGTCTATTTTTGCAGAAGGTAGACATGCAAAGTTATTTCTTCATTGACATAAAACTTACTAATATAACAAAAGAAGAAAGCTTTTAATTAAATAGGTGTCTGTTTGGTGGTGCTTCCCAGGTGACACAGTGGTAAAGAATCTATCTGCCATGTAAGAGACACAAGTGACATGGGTTTGATCCCTGAGTCGGGAAGATTTCCTGCAGTAGGAAGTGGTAACCTACTCCAGTATTCTTGCCTGAAAAATCTCATGGACAGAGAAGCCTGGTGAGCTACAGTCCATGGGGACATAAAGAGTCAGACTTGACTGAGGAACTAACCACACACACACACACACACACACACACACACACACACACACAGTGCTCTGGTAAGTGCCAAATGGTCAAATTGTCTCCTTTTAAAGAAAATACTTATATAACCTGTTAGTTTCAATTGACAAAATGGACCAATTATCGACATTTTTTTTTCTACACAGCTTTTTTTTTTTGACTCTTCAAATGAATATTTTTAAAGCCCTAAATGGTTTCTTACTTTCGTGTTTCTGCTTTGTGTCTTTGCTTTTAAGGAGAATGTTTTTACCCTTAATAAAATAACAGAGTCACTTATTAGTGTTTAGGAGGAAGAATGCCAAAAAGTGGCAATGATCTATTAATCTGAACATGAAGCCTTATGGAGTTCTCAAGTTTCTATACTATTTATAAAATAGTCTACATGATGTAATTTTACATTCTATTTATATCATTATTCTTTATACAACACAAACATAGAACTCTGTGATGTTATTACATGTTATAAATGTCATCATAAATTGTCTTTACACATCATAAATATCTTAGTTTCTGACATTATTACACCTTTGGGTGTCTCTTTCCATATTTATGGTAATTACATCAAAGTATTTACTATAATTATGTCATTTGATGATATTACAGTAATTACTTCAAAAAATGATAGCCCATGACTAATGAATTAAAATAGCATGGAAATTCACATTAAAAATGACATTAAAATAATGCTAAGGATCTGAGATAACCCACAAGAACAAGAACATTCATTACTGAGTTTTTAACCTCCAAACTTGGCTCTATAAGACTTTCTCTTGTTGAAAATTTTATCTTTGTTGAGGACCGGGAAATACTTTGCAATGGTGTGGTAACCATCAAGACATTTTTAAAAAATTGAAAACTAATTCTAACATTACTTTCAGCAAATTGTTAAAGTCAAAATATAACTTAAAAAAATAACTTACTAACAACCACAGGAGATAATTCAAATCCTCCTCAATCTCTATTCCATTTAGGCCCTCTCAGTCTATTACTTATAGTACATAAAAAATGGGCCTCTAAAATGCAATTTGGATATGTATTTATATATTCTAGGTAACAGGATGGGTGCATATTCACTGATGAGGGATTTGTTTCTGAACTGGAATTTATATTCGTATATCACAAAACCTAGAACTGGGAAAACAGAGAAGTCATTACATATACTCTCTGCTTCCAGATAGCTTACCTACTAGCTGAAAAGTGCCTCTCAGTTTTGAGCAGTCTTCATGGAAAAAGACCCTCCCAGCTTCCCAGGAAAAGCCTTTTCTGAGGTTACTTTTGACTGTTGTCAAGAACACATTTCCATCTACAGTATGTCTGCTGCATACGAACGAGTTCTGTTCTGAGAGCTAATTATCCATCCTTTGGATCCCAATTCAAGGTTCTGCTAAAGAAAAATAATAGTGGGTATAAAAAGCTTTATATTTCACAAAGCCTTTATATATAAGTTACCACACTGCATTCTCATAGGAAATTTGCATACAGCAGACAATGAAACCGAAATGTAGAAAGGTTTAAATGACTCATGCAGTCTCAAATCCAAGTCTTTAAACCTAAATTCATCCAATATAGACACTTCAAAACATGTCTCATTAAAGTTTCTCCTACTCTTCCATTTGTGGGTCCAATTTGTTCCTAAATTTTGGCTGACCTGGTGGCTCAGACAGTAAAGAATCTGCTTGCAGTGCAGGAGAGCCAGGTTCAATTCCTGGATTGACAAGATCCCCTGGAGAAGGGAATGGCTACTCACTTCAGCATTCTTGCCTGGAGAATTCTACGGGCCGAGGAGCCTGGTGGGGTACAGTCCATGGAGTTGCAAAGATTTGGACACTACTGAGCAACTAACGCTTTTCACTTTTCAACAAAGTTAGCCTAGGTACCCAACTAACACAATAGGCTATATAGTACTGAACTGTAATAGGTTTATATTAATATATAATAATACTTTTCACACAAATAATACATAAAAACAAACACAAAGAATAAAGAAAACATTTTTAATCTTATAGTACAGTACTCTGAATAATACAGTAGTACAGTCCCACAGCTGACACTCAAGGGCTGGCATTGAGTGAACAGGCAAGAAGAGTTACTGACTGGTGGAGAATGAGGAGGTGGGAGATAGTAGAGCTGAAGGACCATCGGCAATAGGAGGTGAAGGGCCAGCTGCGCTTTCACTCCTGCCTGAGGTTGATGGGAAGTGTTGATGGAAAGTGTAAGCCATCTTCTTCATTCAAAGATAACTGAAGAAGTGTGGTCAGGTAAGAAAATGAGGAGCAGTATTCTGATGGATAATCCAATAAAGAATGCTTTTAAAAGCTGCAAGCTTATTAAAATTTGCAAATCTATGTTCACTACTCTTTCCTGACATTTTCTATCTTATATACTATCTATAATGTGCTTAGTCACTCAGTTGTGTTCTTATGAAATGTAGCCAGCTGGGCTCCTCTGTCCTTGGGATTTCCCAGGCAAGAATAATGGAGTGGGTAGCCATTCCCCTCTCCAGGGGATCTTCCTGACCCAGGGATCGAACCTGGGTTTCCTGCAATGCATGCAGATTCTTTACCAGGGATACATGGGAGGAGGAAAACATGGTAAGTGTAAGCTGAGCCTGACTGGAAGAGGGTTAACCTACAGAGTAGTGCAGTAAGTTCCCTACATACAAACCTTCAAGTTTCTAACTTATAAAGATGTTTGTAAACTTATATAGATAATATAAAGGATAGAATGTGGCAGGAAAGAGAAGTGAACATGGATTTGCACATTTTAACATGCTTGCAGTTTTTAAACAGATATGACTGAGAAAGTGACCACAGAACAAAACTTAGATAATAAGGGAGCCACCAATGTGTTTGGAGGGAGAACATGCAGGTAGAGAAAAGTTGTAAAAAGGACTTGAGGCAGCAGCCTGCTGTTGCGTTGGAAGGTCAAGGAATCCTGTATGCTATGGGAACAAGGAAGGGAATCAGGAATAGGAGATTGGTCAGTAAGGTGGAGATAGGATTTGCTTTTGGACCTGTGAAGTATGAGCCCCTCATTGGCCATCTAAGTAGATATGCAAAATAGGAAGCCGGTTATTCAAGCCCAGATATGCAAATTTGGGATTCACCAGCATAAAGATGCTATTTAAGGCCAAGACATGGGATGAGGTTGTTTAGCTGCTACTGCTACTGCTGCTAAGTCGCTTCAGTTGTGTCCGACTGTGTGTGACCCCAAAGACGGCAGCCAACCAGGCTCCCCCGTCCCTGGGATTCTCCGGGCAAGAACACTGGTGAAAGTGAAGTCGCTCAATCGTGTCCGACTCTTCGCGACTCCATGGACTGCAGCCCACCAGGCTCCTCCGCCCGTGGGATTTTCCAGGTAAGAGTACTGGAGTGGGGTGCCATCGCTTTCTCCAGTTGTTTAGAAGTAGCACAAATGGAATGGAGAGGAGGGATAAGGCCAGTGCCCTGGGGAAGGTCAATGATATTGCTTAGAAAGAACAGGTGGAGCCACCAAAGATGACTGAAGAAAATTGGCCGGGTAAAAAAATGAGAAGCAATATTTTGATGGATAATCCAATGAAGAGTGTGTTTAAACAGAGAGAAACTGATGGATAGTGTCAAATATTTCAGAAAGGCAAGTGCGATGACGATTAAGGTGATCATTAGACACAGTACTAAAATGGAATATTCCCACTCTCTCTGATCTAGACATCTGCATGCTAATTATCCATCCTTTGGATCCCAATTCAAGGTTCTGCTAAAGAAAAATAATAGTGGGTATAAAAAGATTTATATTTCACAAAGCCTTTATATATGTTACCATATTGCATTCTCATAGGAAATTTGCATACAGCAGACAATGAAACCGAAATGTAGAAAGGTTTAAATGACTCATGCAGTCTCAAATCCAAGTCTTTAAACCTAAATTCATCCAATATAGACACTTCAAAACATGTCTCATTAAAGTTTCTCCTACTCTTCCAATCTTATTGCTCTCTCTCAGATTTCCAAGGTCAGAGATTCTCTAAGTGTGGACCAGTGACCCTGGGGACCCCACATCCTACAGAGGACCAGTGATGAAATCAAAACCATTTTCATAATCAAATTGTTGGCCTTTCTCTCTGTCTTTTCAGGATTATAATGTGGAATTTTCCAGAGGCTTCTTGACATGTGGAATCTCAACAGAATGAATGCATAAGCAGTGAGAATCCAGCTGACCTCTATAAAACCAGAAATTAAAGAGACTTGAAAAAAATGTCAAACAGTTTAACTCTTCTTACTTAGTTTTTGTTTTGATAAATGTAGTTTTATTTCCTCAAAATAAATATTACTGTTAGCATGAAATTAATTTTTACTGTAAATTTGAATCTAAATGAATGAATTTTTTAAAATCTTGCCTTTAGTTTTAATATGGAAAATAGCAAGCAAATTGGCTTACATTTAAAGAAAATCCTTTTGGGTCCATAATAATTTTGATAACCACTATTTATAGCACTTCAGTCCCATGCCTATCCACTTTGTGTTCTTTTATATAGTGGTGGTTATTTATTTTGGTTTCCTTTATATTATCTTTATTTTTCCTTCCTC
>SJYX01011879.1:398551-411088 GCA_006410675.1 Oreotragus oreotragus
GAGCATTTAATCTGTTTACATTTAAGGATATTATTAATATATATATATATATATATATATATATATATATATATATGTTGTTTGTGACTTTGAATATATTTCCTTTTAAGAATAAAGCAATACTTGCTAGCTAAATTTAGCTGGTTTGGGTATACAGAATATACAGAATATTTGGTATATTTGGTATACAAATATACAGAATATTTGGGTGTGAAAACTTCCTGCTTATCTATAGCTGGAATATCCAATGGTGTTCTTCACTGCACATACCGCTTCTTTTTCATTATTGTTTTAGATGTTTTAATCTTTATATTTCAACTCTGATTTGTTTGACAAAACGTTATGTAATAGGTACCATGGATCAGGAATGGCGGCCGAGAGGAACAACCAAACGTCCAAGGAGTAGCGGCTATGCAGGCACAGGAGGGCCGAGAGGAGCTATTCCATGTTCAAGGTCAGGAGGAGAGACTCGTCCAAGGTAAGGAGCAGCAGCTGTGCTTTGCTGGAGCAGCCGTGAGGAGATACCCCACGTCAAAGGTAAAAGAAATTCAAGTAAGATGGTAGGTGTTGTGAGAGGGCATCAGAGGGCAGACACACTCAAACCATAATCACAGAAAAATAGCCAGTTTGATCACACGGACCACAGCCTTGTCCAACTCAAAAGGATTGGTCATGGTGGAGAGGTCTGACAGAATGTGGTCCACTGGAGAAGGGAATGGCAAACCACTTCAGTATTCTTGCCTCGAGAACTCCATGAACAGTATGAAAAGGCAAAATGATGGGATACTGAAAGAGGAACTCCCAAGGTCCGTAAATGCCCAATATGCTACTGGAGATCAGTGGAGAAATAACTCCAGAAAGAAGGAAGGGATGCAGCCAAATCAAAAACAATACTCAGTTGTGGATGTGACTGGTGATAGAAGCAAGGTCTGATGCTATAAAGAGCAATATTGCACAGGAACCTGGAACGTCAGGTCAATGAATCAAGGCAAAATGGAAGTGGTCAAACAGGACAAGAGTGAACATTGACATAGCAAGGAGAGATAAGAAAGCCTTCTTCAGTGATGAATGCAAAGAAATAGAGGAAAACAACAGAATGGGGAAGACTAGAAATCTCTTCAAGAAAATTAGAGATACCAAGGGAATATTTCATTCAAAGATGGGCTCGATAAAGGACAGAAATGGTACAGACCTAACAGAAACAGAAGATATTAAGAAGAGGTGGCAAGAATACANCTAATAGAGTTTTGCCAAGAAAATGCACTGGTCATAGCAAACACCCTCTTCCAGCAACACAAGAGAAGACTCTACACATGGACATCACCAGATGGTCAACACCGAAATCAGATTGATTATATTCTTTGCAGCCAAAGATGGAGAAGCTCTATACAGTCAACAAAAACAAGACCAGGAGATGACTGTGGCTCAGATCATGAACTCCTTACTGCCAAATTCAGACTGAAATTGAAGAAAGTAGAGAAAACCACTAGACCATTCAGGTATGACCTAAATCAAATCCCTTACGATTATACAGTGGGAGTGAGAAATAGATTTAAGGGACTAAATCTGATAGAGTGCCTGATGAACTATGGAATGAGGTTCATGACACTGTACAAGAGACAGGGATCAAGACCATCCCCAGGAAAAAGAAATGCAAAAAAGCAAAACGACTGTCTGAGGAGGCCTTACAAATAGCTGTGAAAAGAAGGGAAGCCAAAAGCAAAGGAGAAAAGGAAAGATGTACCCATCTGAATGCAGAGTTCCAAAGAAGAGCAAGGAGAGATAAGAAAGCCTTCCTCAGCAATCAATGCAAAGAAATAGAGGAAAACAACAGAATGGGAAAGACTAGAGATCTCTTCAAAATAATTACGACAACAAGGGGACATTTCATGCAAAGATGGGCTCAATCAAGGACAGAAATGGTAGGGACCTAACAAAAGCAGAAGATATTAAAAAGAGGTGGCAAGAATACACAGAAGAACTGTACACAAAAGAGATTCACGACCCAGATAATCACAGTAGTGTGATGACTCATCTAGAGCCAGACATCCTGGAATGTGAAGTCAAGTGGGCCTTAAGAAGCATCACTACGAACAAAGCTAGTGGAGGTGATGGAATTCCAAATCCTAAAAGATGATGCTGTGTAAGTGCTGCATTCAATATATCAGTAAATTTGGAAAACTCAGCAGTGGCCACAGGATTGGAAAAGGTCAATTTTCATTCCAATCCCAAAGAAAGGCAATGCCAAAGAATGCTTAAACTACCACACAATTGCACTCATCTCACATGCTAGTATAGTAATGCTCAAAATTCTCCAAGCCAGGCTTCAGCAATATGTGAACCGTGAACTCCCAGATGTTCAAGCTGGTTTTAGAAAAGGCAGAGGAACCAGAGATCAAATTGCCAACAGCCTTTAGATCATCGAGAAAGCAACAGAGTTCCAGAAAACATCTATTTCTGCTTTATTGACTATGCCAAAGCCTTTGACTGTGTGGATCACAATAAACTGTGGAAAATTCTGAAAGAGATGGGAATACCAGACCACCTGACCTGCCTCTTGAGAAACCTATATGCAGGTCAGGATGCAACAGTTNAGAAAACCATCTATTTCTGCTTTATTGACTATGCCAAAGCCTTTGACTGTGTGGATCACAATAAACTGTGGAAAATTCTGAAAGAGATGGGAATACCAGACCACCTGACCTGCCTCTTGAGAAACCTATATGCAGGTCAGGATGCAACAGTGAGAATTGGACATGGAACAACAGATTGGTTCCAAATAGGAAAAGGAGTATGTCAAGGCTGTATATTGTCACCCTGCTTATTTAACTTATATGCAGAGTACATCATGAGAAACGCTGGACTGTTTGAATCACAGGCTGGAATCAAGATTGCCAGGAGAAATATCAATAGCCTCAGATATGCAGATGACACCACCCTTAGGGCAGAAACTGAAGAGGAACTCAAAAGCCTCTTGATGAAAGTGAAAGAGGAGAGTGAAAATGTTGGCTTAAAGCTCAACATTCAGAAAACGAAGATCATGGCATCTGGTTCCATCACTTCATGGGAAATACATGGGGAAACAGTGGAAACAGTGTCAGACTTTATCTCTTTGGGGTCCAAAATCACTGCAGATGGTGATTGTAGCCCTGAAATTAAAAGACGTTTACTCCTTGGAAGAAAAGTTATGGCCAACCTAGATAGCATATTCAAAAGCAGAGACATTACTTTGCCAAGAAAGGTCCCTCTAGTCAAGGGTATGGTTTTTCCAGTGGTCATGTATGGATGTGAGAGTTCGACTGTGAAGAAACCTGAGCACTGAAGAATTGATGCTTTTGAACTGTGGTGTTGGAGAAGACTCTTGAGAGTCCCTTGGACTGCAAGGAGATCCAACCAGCCCATTCTGAAGGAGATCAGTACTGCGTGTTCTTTGGAAGGCATGATGCTCAAGCTGAAACTACAATTCTTTGGCCAGCTCATGCAAAGAGTTGACTCATTGGAAAAGACCTTGATGCTGGGAGTAATTCAGGTCAGGAGGAGAAGGGAACGACAGAGGATGAGAATGCTGGATGGTATTACTGACTTGATGGACACGAGTTTGAGTGAACTCTGGGAGTTAGTGATGGACATTGAGGCCTGGCGTGCTGTGATTCACGGGGTTGCAAAGAGTCAGACAGGACTGAGGGACTGAACTGAACTGAACTGAACTGAATTGATGTTTCCAAGGGGGCTTCCCTGGTGGCTCTAATGGTGAAGAATCTGCCTGCCACATGGAAGATGTAGGTTCGTTCTCTAGATTGGCAAGATCCCCTGAATAAAGGAATGGCTACTCACTCCACTATACTTGTCTGAAGAATTCCATGGACAGAGAAGCATGGCAGGCTACAGTTGATGGGGTCGCAAAGAGTTGGACGTTATTGAGCAACTAACACACCATTTGTCCAAATGTATGCTTTGTGTCATCGTAATTAGTTTGCTAGGGCTACCATAGAAGAAGGCTGTGGACTGAGTGGCTTAAACAATACAAATTAGTTTCTCACAGTTCTGGAGATTGGAAATACAAGATCAAGGTGCCAGCAGGTTTGGTCTGGGTGAGAACCTTCTTTCTCGCTTACAGGTAGCCTCTCACTGTGTTTTCTGTATGGCCTTTTCTCTGTGCTTGCATAGAGAGATTTCTTCTTATAAGTGCAATAATGCTATTGGATTAGGACCCTATCCTTATGAACTCCTCTGTACTTAGTCACTAAGTCATGTCAGACTCTTTGTGACCCCATGGACTGTAGCCTGCCAAGCTACTCTGTCCATGGGATTTTCCAGGCAAGAATACTAGAGTGGATTGCCATTCCCTCCTCCAGGGGATCTTCCCAACCCAGGAATCAAACCTGTGTCTCCTGCATCTCTTGCATTGGCAGGTGGATTCTTTAACACTGAGTCACCTGGGAAGTCCTCTTATAATATGATCTCATATAAACTTTATTATCTTAAAAGATCTATCTTCAGTAGTCACATAGAGGGTTAATGCTTTAACATATGGGTTTTGGAAAGGCACAATTCAATCCTTAACAATAACAAAGAACTTATATTTAACAACTTCAAATAGTTTTGGACAAAATCTATCAGGTACCTAGTTAAGTGACACAAAGCAAATATTCTAAAAGGAAGATTAAAGAAGGCTCAAGTTGTTTTAAAAGAGAAAAAGCAATATGACCTGAAAGTTTATGGATGTCCTGTTCTGGAAATACTGAATCTGAAGATTTGAATTTGTTGAATGAATAAAAGTAAATATCAAAACAATTTGCATGTCTAATATTCATGTACCCTCTTCCTATGACAAATCCAAAATTATGACTTTGTAAGTTTGGCAATGCTTAGCTCATGAGGAGTGTCCCTGGTTGCCTAGTCATTTGCTGTTTCATGGTAATGTTCTTAGGGCTTTCCAGATGGAGCAAGTGGTAAAAATCTGCCTGCCAGTGCAGGAGACACTGTACACTCAGGTTCGATCCCTGGGTCCAGAAGTTCCCCTAGAGATATCGAATGGCTACCTATACCAGTGTTTTTGCCTGGGAAATCCTGTGGAGAGAGGAACCTGGTAGGCTATAGTCTGGGGAGTCATAGTTAGATAAAATTGAGCACACACAGGGTGGGGCGGAGGGTAATATTCTTAGTGTTTACAGCACCCAGTAGCAAGATGCTTTCTGAATGGTTTATAGTTCTCTGCAGCAGTGGGCATTACTTGCTAGAGGATGGGTTTAGGAATCTGCTGGGTCTACTCTGGGATGGATCTGAGCCAAAATTCCATTTATCATTGGACCTCCATAATTCCCCACTCTGCTGGGCTGGTTGACTACAGTGGGATTTGGAATCTCAAGGATTCACCATCAGTTCTGGCCTAGTGGCAGTAATTCTTGAAATGTTTAGGCGTTTCTTCCTTTTATCCTTGTTCATAGTTGCCCAGGTAAATGACCATAGGTCCCTTTGGGTTAGGTTGGGAGGAATGTTTGCATAAAAGTTTTTGGCAATGAAGCAAGGTCCATTCTCAAGGAGATATGGCCTTCCATCCATCCAGTCTGTAGACTGAGTCTAGTTGGGAATAGAGTTAGGGACTGTGACTCATTTTCTTTTTATTTAGGGATCAGGTAAGACTTTAGTAGAATGTCCATTTACCTATACATGATGGGTCCAGTACCAGCACCACCATGATCAGTGGATCACTGGCAAAGATCTCTGCACAACAAACCATTCTGATGATTACTCTGGGCCTGCTGCACATTACAGTGATTATCTACACCTTGTCACTAACAACTTAGTATTCCACTTGACCTCTACNGGAGTAATTCAGGTCAGGAGGAGAAGGGAACGACAGAGGATGAGAATGCTGGATGGTATTACTGACTTGATGGACACGAGTTTGAGTGAACTCTGGGAGTTAGTGATGGACATTGAGGCCTGGCGTGCTGTGATTCACGGGGTTGCAAAGAGTCAGACAGGACTGAGGGACTGAACTGAACTGAACTGAACTGAATTGATGTTTCCAAGGGGGCTTCCCTGGTGGCTCTAATGGTGAAGAATCTGCCTGCCACATGGAAGATGTAGGTTCGTTCTCTAGATTGGCAAGATCCCCTGAATAAAGGAATGGCTACTCACTCCACTATACTTGTCTGAAGAATTCCATGGACAGAGAAGCATGGCAGGCTACAGTTGATGGGGTCGCAAAGAGTTGGACGTTATTGAGCAACTAACACACCATTTGTCCAAATGTATGCTTTGTGTCATCGTAATTAGTTTGCTAGGGCTACCATAGTAGAAGGCTGTGGACTGAGTGGCTTAAACAATACAAATTAGTTTCTCACAGTTCTGGAGATTGGAAATACAAGATCAAGGTGCCAACAGGTTTGGTCTGGGTGAGAACCTTCTTTCTCGCTTACAGGTAGCCTCTCACTGTGTTTTCTGTATGGCCTTTTCTCTGTGCTTGCATAGAGAGATTTCTTCTTATAAGTGCAATAATGCTATTGGATTAGGACCCTATCCTTATGAACTCCTCTGTACTTAGTCACTAAGTCATGTCAGACTCTTTGTGACCCCATGGACTGTAGCCTGCCAAGCTACTCTGTCCATGGGATTTTCCAGGCAAGAATACTAGAGTGGATTGCCATTCCCTCCTCCAGGGGATCTTCCCAACCCAGGAATCAAACCTGTGTCTCCTGCATCTCTTGCATTGGCAGGTGGATTCTTTAACACTGAGTCACCTGGGAAGTCCTCTTATAATATGATCTCATATAAACTTTATTATCTTAAAAGATCTATCTTCAGTAGTCACATAGAGGGTTAATGCTTTAACATATGGGTTTTGGAAAGGCACAATTCAATCCTTAACAATAACAAAGAACTTATATTTAACAACTTCAAATAGTTTTGGACAAAATCTATCAGGTACCTAGTTAAGTGACACAAAGCAAATATTCTAAAAGGAAGATTAAAGAAGGCTCAAGTTGTTTTAAAAGAGAAAAAGCAATATGACCTGAAAGTTTATGGATGTCCTGTTCTGGAAATACTGAATCTGAAGATTTGAATTTGTTGAATGAATAAAAGTAAATATCAAAACAATTTGCATGTCTAATATTCATGTACCCTCTTCCTATGACAAATCCAAAATTATGACTTTGTAAGTTTGGCAATGCTTAGCTCATGAGGAGTGTCCCTGGTTGCCTAGTCATTTGCTGTTTCATGGTAATGTTCTTAGGGCTTTCCAGATGGAGCAAGTGGTAAAAATCTGCCTGCCAGTGCAGGAGACACTGTACACTCAGGTTCGATCCCTGGGTCCAGAAGTTCCCCTAGAGATATCGAATGGCTACCTATACCAGTGTTTTTGCCTGGGAAATCCTGTGGAGAGAGGAACCTGGTAGGCTATAGTCTGGGGAGTCATAGTTAGATAAAATTGAGCACACACAGGGTGGGGCGGAGGGTAATATTCTTAGTGTTTACAGCACCCAGTAGCAAGATGCTTTCTGAATGGTTTATAGTTCTCTGCTGCAGTGGGCATTACTTGCTAGAGGATGGGTTTAGGAATCTGCTGGGTCTACTCTGGGATGGATCTGAGCCAAAATTCCATTTATCATTGGACCTCCATAATTCCCCACTCTGCTGGGCTGGTTGACTACAGTGGGATTTGGAATCTCAAGGATTCACCATCAGTTCTGGCCTAGTGGCAGTAATTCTTGAAATGTTTAGGCGTTTCTTCCTTTTATCCTTGTTCATAGTTGCCCAGGTAAATGACCATAGGTCCCTTTGGGTTAGGTTGGGAAGAATGTTTGCATAAAAGTTTTTGGCAATGAAGCAAGGTCCATTCTCAAGGAGATATGGCCTTCCATCCATCCAGTCTGTAGACTGAGTCTAGTTGGGAATAGAGTTAGGGACTGTGACTCATTTTCTTTTTATTTAGGGATCAGGTAAGACTTTAGTAGAATGTCCATTTACCTATACATGATGGGTCCAGTACCAGCACCACCATGATCAGTGGATCACTGGCAAAGATCTCTGCACAACAAACCATTCTGATGATTACTCTGGGCCTGCTGCACATTACAGTGATTATCTACACCTTGTCACTAACAACTTAGTATTCCACTTGACCTCTACAGTTTCAGGATTCCATCATTCTAGTTGAAATCAGGGCATTCTTTTTAATGGTAGCATTTCCCACTGTCACTCCTGAATTTCAGATAATCAAGCAGCTTTCATCTCCACTTGTGTACTTCTCAAGACCTTAGTGAAGAGAGAGTTCTCTGGATCCTCCAGATGAAATAGATAAGAGGATAGGCAAGCATATCACACATTAAAATTTCACTCCAGCCCCTCCCTAGCCCTTGGCATCAGCAAACATTTTCATTAAAGAGACAATAAGTAAAGTTTTCGGTTTTGTGGGTAATATAGTCCCCATCAAGACCACTCAGCTCTGTTCTGGTACAAAAGTAGCTGTAGGCAATATATGAAGTAATAAGCATGGCTGTGTTCCAAACTTTAATTACAAAAACATTTTGCAGACTGTATGTGGCCCATGGGCCATTGTTTGATGATCATTTTCTACAGTATGTCAAAGAAGTTCTGGCATCTTGACTCTATTTACTGCAAGGCTATGTTAGGTCCAGGTTTCGGTCAATCACTCAGGCAAACTGATAGAGTCATTACCATATCCCTTGAATTACAGATCTCTGGTGGATGTTTTTATATCAGTCAGTGAAATCAGTTTTTAAGGAACCTCCACACTGTTCTCTGTAGTGGTTGTATCAAGTTACATTCCCACCAACAGCACAAGAGTGTTCCGTTGCCTCCACGCCCTCTCCAGCATTTATTGTTCGTAGATTTTTTGATGATAGATATTCTGACCAGTGTGAGGTGATAATTCATGGTAATTTGATGTGCATTTCTCTAATAATTAGTGATGCTGAGCGTCTTTTCATGTGTTTGGTAACCATTCGATGTCTTCTTTGGAGAAATGTCTGTTTAGGTCTACTGCCTATTTTTTGATTGGGTTGCTTGTGTTTTTTTGAAAGATGAGCTGCATGAGCTATTTGTATATGTTTGTATATATAATTATATCCATGTGAAAGTGAAAAGTGAAAGTGTTAACTGTCCAACTCTTGCAATCCCATGGACTGTAGTCTATCAGGTTTTCCTCTCTAAGGAATTCTCCAGGCAAGCATACTGGAGCGGTAGCCATTCCCTTCTACAGGGAATCTTCCCCACGCAGAGACTGAACCTTGGTATCCTGCCTTGCAGGTGGATTCTTTACCATCTGAGCCACCAGGAAAGCCCATATATATATATATATATATATATATATATATACCTTCACACACATATTCCCTAGAATAACTGGCAAAATCTTAAAATTCTTTTAGTGTGTAATACTTCCTCCTGGTCACACTTTGTACCTGTCAAGATCTGAGACTGGAAACAATAANATATATATATATATATATATATATATATATACCTTCACACACATATTCCCTAGAATAACTGGCAAAATCTTAAAATTCTTTTAGTGTGTAATACTTCCTCCTGGTCACACTTTGTACCTGTTAAGATCTGAGACTGGAAACAATAAGAAGTAGGTGTGAGTCACTGGGTGGATCAACTGATTCCTTACAAGGCCACTTGTATACTACAAATTCTTATGAGAAGTCACTACACATTTTTCAAGAAAGAGAAAATTAAATTCACATGGTAGATTAAGTGTTGCATCCACCAGGAAGAGAGAATCAGAGGAATCTGTGAGTTTCAGTTTCATTGAAAACTGCCAAATGTCCCCATCCCAATTTTTAGGGTCTAGATTTTTTCCTCTAATCAGTTCTCTTACTTATCACAAGAAATGGCAAGATTGTATATTAAATTTACAGAGTAACCCTGGTACTCCAACATCAGATTTTAGATATGAATTTTTTAATATAAATTTTGATCTTGTGGCTCTAAGAAAAAAGACCACCTTTTCATCAGTTCATAGTTGATTTTTAACTTCTTATCCTGATCTTGAGTAGTGTCATCATTTATTTGCCTCCCAGTTTTCTAGCATAATTAGAATCAGCCCGTCCATTTCCAGTCATGACACACCACCTGACTTACCTGTAATGTGTTACTGCAGTAGACACTTTATCGTCCAAACTCTTGACTTCAACTGGTTCCTGACTTTAGTGTACGGATGATGTAAGTAGCTAGATTGTTATGATGTGTCATGAGGTGCTGGGGTCTCATTCTATTGTCAGCGGGGCCATTACTGCCTTAAAAGCTGATCAAACAATCAAATCTAATTCCAGATTCCTCTCTATAAAGTTTTCCTTCCTGAAAATCACTTCTGATATAAAAAAAATTCTATATTTATGAATTTTAAAGAAAGAGGCACCTTAGATGTTACAGGAATTAAATATAGGAATTAGGGGTTGGCTTTGGAAGTTCCCTGGGCTTCCCTGGTGGTTCAGATGGTAAATAATCTGCTGACAATGCAGGGTGGAACATGGGTTCAATCCCTTGGTTGGAAAGACCCCTTGGAGAATAGAATGGCTACCCACTCCAGTATTCTTGCCTAGAGAATTCCATGGACAGAAGAGCCTGGCGGACTACAGTTCATGGGATTGCAAAGAGTCAGATACGACTGAGCGACTGAACAACGACAACAAAGTCACACAGCTGGGAACTGGAGAGAGGATATGAAAACCAAGATAGCAAAAGTCTAAAATACCTGAACTGTGCAGACACTAGTTGATACTGGTTGTCACAGGGCCATGAAATGCCAAGTGATTTCTAGTCTCTTTTGTGTAGTTCTTTATACTGTGTAACATTCCACCACTAAACATGAACTGTTTTTATACAAATGACTCTTAAATTTTTTTTTTTTTTAAAAGATGTTCTCATGTTGAGATTAAGAAGTTTGGCTCTAGGTCTTGGCTCTTTTTCTCTATGCTACTGTGGTCTTTTTGCCTTGACCAGACATCATACCTATAGCATAACACTGCAGATGCTTTATTGTGCATTCTTTTTACAAATTAACCCTCTCTATCAAAAAGGCCCCTGAGAGCAGATATTCTGTCATGGCTGTCTTTGTATCTCAGTACCCTCTGACAGTCCTTGACAGTGGTGCTTAGTAAAGAATTATGGAATGAGTTATCTTGGGGTTTCTTAACCTTTATAAGAATCATTTATTTATCTGTAGTGTGACAGTGTAGATTCATATAATATCTAAGATATAGATCTACAACCTCTTATCTGAAGTTCTGAAATCTATAAAGCTATGGAAACAGAAAGTTGTGTTTATAACTCACTTGGCAGTAACATCTGACCCGAGCCGAACTCATTTGGCTGCAAAACTCATCTGAAGGGACACGAGGCTACTTATAATCTTTATTTATCATACTTAAAATAAATATTAATACATTTCTCTGCAGAAAGAGTCATGTATTTTGGGTTGCTGCCCCAGACTCCCTCAGGAATCTCACCACAACATTTGTGAATTCCCTTATGCATGGGTCTCTTTTGGCTAAATGAACATGACCTGGGGCAGCAACCCAAAATACATGACTCTGTGAAGTTATTCACGTTAGCTGATCTACAGGAAGCCTGTGAAATTTAGCTAACCCAGCCTCGCTTGCCATGTCTAAGCTGTCCCTATAGCTCCATGTCTAGTCTGGCCCTGAAAGCAGCCCCCACATGACTCTGCCTGGTAATTTGGAGCTGTAAGTAATAGAGCTCTTCCTTTCATCTATATGGACCTCAGTCTGCAAGTCTGCTATGTCCCACCATCAAAAGAGTCTTTCAGTCATAAAATACAGAGGCAGAGCTTCCATCCTTGTTTCCTACCATAGGCAGGCAGGTGCATGGTGCCACCAGGGAGTTGTTCTCTCCTCCTTCCCTTCTCTTTCTCACCATGTCTCCCATAAACAAACGTGGCCGTGTGATTCCAGGATTCATATACAGGGAGGAATATGTGAGAGAGAAATGGGTGAGATGGCAGGGCTGTTCAGGCCAGTGGTGTTTGAACTGTCTTCATCTGAAGCCATTTGGTGCATTTAAAAAATGTGATTCTGAGACCCTAATCTGGACCAATTAAATGAGAATCTCTGGGATGGGACCAGTGCTTCAGGATTTTTTACAAGTTCCACTAGGTGATTGTAATGTGCATCCAAATTTTGTGAATTGTGGATTTAAACTTTGATTCAAAAGCCCCTTCATGTAGCTAAATTTTAGTTGAGTCTGGCTTCCTCAGTTCAAAACCTCAGAGGGCCAATTGACAGGGCAGAGTTCACACATGCCTCATTCACTGGCTTTGTCCCACTATAATGCCCTGGGGCTTCCTTGATGGCTCAGATGGTAAAGAATCTGCCCGCATCGTGGGAGTTCAGTTCAGTTCAGTCGCTCAGTCGTGTCCGACTCTTTGCGACCCCATGAATCGCAGCACGCCAGGCCTCCCTGTCCATCACCATCTCCCGGAGTTCGCTCAGCCTCATGTCCATCGAGTCCGTGATGCCATCCAGCCATCTCATCCTC
>SJYX01011879.1:411651-423532 GCA_006410675.1 Oreotragus oreotragus
AGTCCAGTTCTCACATCCATACATGACCACAGGAAAAACCATAGCCTTGACTAGACGGACCTTAGTTGGCAAAGTAATGTCTCTGCTTTTGAATATGCTATCTAAGTTGGCCATAACTTTTCTTCAAAGGAGTAATCCCTGGGTTGGGAACGTACACTGGAAGAGGGCATGGCAACCCACTCCAGTATTCTTGCCTGGAGAATCCTCATGGACAGAGCAGCCAGCTGGGCTACAGTCTATGGGCTCACAAAGAGTTGGACACGACTGAGTGACTAAGCACAGCACAATGCAATTGAAACCTCACCTGGACACTCAGCACCTTCCAACTATAATAATTCTATCAATACAATAGTAGATAAAAACCTTGTTGTTTTCCTTAATTGATTCCTTTATGGACTCATTTTAAAAATGTAACACATGAAAGTGTTAGTCGCTTAGTCATCTTCAGCTCTTTGGGATCACAAGAACTGTAAGCCACCAGGCTTGATTATCCATGGAATTCTCCAGTCAAGAATACTGGAGCGGGTAGCCATTCCCTTCTCCAGGAGTTCTTCCCAACTCAGATATTGAACCAAGGTCTCCTGCATCACAAGCAGATTCTTTACCATCTGAGCCATCAGGGAAGCCACACATAAAAGCACGAAGCACAATTTCAACTTTGTGTCATCACACATTCAACTTTGTGTTATTTGAAAAATAAAAAGAACAGGTCAAAGTTGGATTTTACAAATGTACTGATAGAATACACCCTATTCCTATGGGCTCACAAAGAGTTGGACACGACTGAGTGACTAAGCACAGCGCAATGCAATTGAAACCTCACCTGGACACTCAGCACCTTCCAACTATAATAATTCTATCAATACAATAGTAGATAAAAACCTTGTTGTTTTCCTTAATTGATTCCTTTATGGACTCATTTTAAAAATGTAACACGTGAAAGTGTTAGTCGCTTAGTCATCTTCAGCTCTTTGGGATCACAAGAACTGTAAGCCACCAGGCTTGATTGTCCATGGAATTCTCCAGTCAAGAATACTGGAGCGGGTAGTCATTCCTTTCTCCAGGAGTTCTTCCCAACTCAGGTATTGAACCAAGGTCTCCTGCATCACAAGCAGATTCTTTACCATCTGAGCCACCAGGGAAGCCACACATAAAAGCACGAAGCACAATTTCAACTTTGTGTCATTTTTCCTTCTTGTTTGAAAAATAAAAAGAACAGGTCAAAGTTGGATTTTACAAATGTACTGATAGAATACACCCTATTCCAAATTCAGGTTTTATTACTCTTGCTTTTTAAATATTGAGGTTACTAGTAGATGTAAATCATAGCATTCTTCAGTTATTTGAGGTGAGACTTTACTAATGTACCCCAACAGATTTCTTTAACTACATGTGCTTCCAATCAGATAACTTCTAGTCAGTTGTCTACTTGGCAATTTTAGTAGATCTAAAATTGTCCTTTGTAGTCTTTCTGTTGTTAACTGACATTGTTTTGTGTGAAGATGGTTGTGGGGGGTTGTATAAAAGACCCTGATTCAAGGATCTTCCTATACCCTTGCTATTTGCCATCTGACTTATCATGTTTATCTGTGGCGATGAGGGTTTGTCTGCTCTGAGACTGAGCTTTAAGAGGAATATTTCTACTTTCCTCTTGTGCTGTCTGCCATTGCCGTGAGTGTAGTCTCCTCCAGTTAGCTGCTGCCTTGTCATTATGGGTCCAAGCATAAACACACATTAAGTAGGTCTAAGCACACATCCATAAAAGAGGCTCAATCTAACTTGAAGATGAGGAATCCAACTGAGCCCAGCCAAGAGCAGCTAACTCCCCATACATCCACAAGTGTTCTATTTAAATAAATGCTTTTCTAACAGTGTGTTTATTTATTGTGAAGTCCTACTGTGGCAATAGCTAGCTAATACAGCTGTAAACACATAAAGATTTTATAGAACTCATCATTTTATAGAACTCAAGGTTTGATTATTTTCACGACACACAAAATGATTTAAATACATTTACCAATCCAAATATTGCAGAACATTATCTGGCATATACTGTTTTGCAAATTTAAGTTTTTTCTTGAGGTCAGTTCTTTAGAGTGAACATCTTAGCTGCAGTTGTTTACAACAATTTTATCTTTAGATTGAATGATACCAATATCCATTTGGTATCACAAGGTTTCGTGTAAAAAAATAAATAAATACAAAAAAAAAAAAAAGCAAAAAAAAAAAAAGTATGTCCTTTTTTAAAAAGTATATATTTCTTTTTTAGACCTGAGGTTTTTACATCATTGACATTTTTTAATATATTGGATCAATATGATGATTGGATTGTGTCGATAGAGTTCGAAATGTTTTTACTGATTCAATCAGTGTAAAGCAATGATAACTTTTACTTTAGGTAACCAGGCCCGTCATTTAAAAGCTACCCTTTCATTTTTTCTTATTCATTGATTTATTCAGTGGATAGGAGTCTGTATATTGTCACCCTACTTATTTAACTTCTGTGCAGAGTACATCATGAAAATTTCCAGGCTGTATGAATCACAAGCTGGAATCAAAATTGCTGGGAAAAATATCTACAATATCGGATGTGTATATGATACCACTCTAATGGCATAGTGTAGAGGAACTAAAGAGCCTCTTGATGAAGGTGAAAGAGAAAAGTAAAAAAGTTGGCTTGAAATTCAACATTCAGAAAATTAAGATCATGGCATCTAGTCCCATCATTTCATGTCAACTAGAAAGGAAAAAAGTGGAAGCAGTAACAGATTTTATTTTCTTTGGCTCTAAAATCACTGTGGACAGTGACTTCAGCCATGGAAAATTAAAAGATGCTTTCTCCTTGGAAGGAAAGCTATAACAAACCTAGACAGTGTATCAAAAGGCAGAGACATCACTTTGCTGATTGAGGCACATATAGTCAAAGCTATGTTTTTCCAGTAATCATGTATGGATGTGAGAGTGGGACCATAAAGAAGGCTGAGCACCAAAGAATTGATGCTTTTGAACTGTGGAGCTGGAAAAGACTCTTGAGAGTCGCTTGGACAGCAAGAAGATCAAACCAGTCAATCCTAAAGAATATCAGCCTTGAATATTCACTGGGAGGACTGGTGCTGAAGCTGAAACTCTAACACTTTGGCCTCCTGATGCCAAGAGTTGACTCACTGGAAAAGACCCTGATGCTGGGAAAGAAGGCAAAAGGAGAAGGGGGAGGCAAAGAATGAGATGGTTAGATCGTATCACGGATTCAATGGATATGAATTTGAACACATTCCAGGAGATAGGGAGATAGTGGACCTCCATGATGGCTCAGCAGTTGAAGAATCTGTTTGCAATGCAGGAGAAATAGTAGACTAGGATTCACTTCCTGGTTTGGGAAGATCTTCTGGAAAACGAAATGGCAACCCACTCCAGGATTCTTGTCTGAAAAATCCCATGGACGGAGGAGCCTGACAGGCTCTGTCCATGGGGTTGCAAAAAGTCAGACATGACTTAGTGGCTAAACAGCAACAACGAAAGAGTGATCATCTCATAGGATTAAGACATCTTAGACTCAGTGCAGTTGATGGTGAGTAGGTTAGTCTGATTTTACAAGGGAGTTGTACAACATTGTACTAGAAACTAGGAGTGTGAAATTGTTGTTTCTACAAAATATACATAAGTCTCATAGCTTGAAAGTCAAATAAATAATTTTAGTTCTTGAGTTGAAATACTGAGGAGTACTTCACTTCCTGATTCTTCCTTCTCTAAATAGATTAAGGATTACATAAAAGTCAGCGTTTGCTCATTTGTCCTCCTTCCAGGGAGATTTTACCTGACTGACTCTTTATCAATTTCTCTTTAGTATAATTGTTTGTTTTGAAATTTCTCTTTCTCCCTTCTGTCCCTCCTTTCCTCCCTTCATTCTTTTATACCCCATTTCCTACCATTTGCTACCACCATTCACTCTCTTTCCACCTTCCTTTCTTTCTTCCTTCCCTTCTTTCCATCTTCATTCTTTTGATTGATCAAAATAAAAAATCCAAGACAAAGAGTCTTAATTCCCTTCATTTTTTTTTAACTTTACAATATTGTGTTGGTTTTGCCATACATCAACTTGAACCCGCCACGAGTGTACACATGTTCCCAATCCTGAACCCCCCTCCCACCCCCCCCCCCCTCAAACCATCCCTCTGGAGGGAAAGCAAAACAGAACTTTTTAGACTAAAACTATTTAAAAACTATCTCATGGAATTCTTTAAAAAATTAGGCCATGAGTCCTTGTCCTTTGAATTCAGTTCATGGTGCCTATGTTGTACTCAATTTATTTCATGCCCAAGAAGTCCCTCATGCTCATGCTTAGTCGTTCAGGCATGTCCAATTCTTTGCTACCCCACAGACTGTAGTCCATCGGGCTCCTCGGTCCATGGGATTCTCCAGGCAAGAAAACTGGAGTGGATAGCCATTCTCTTCTCCAGGGGATCTTCCCAACTCAGGGATGGAAACCAGGTCTCTCTCCTGCCTTGCAGGTAGACTCTTTACCACTGAGCCACCTTTGACCAATAAAGTGTGTGTTTAGAATGAAGCATTGATTTATAATGGGAATAAACATTATGAAGTAGAGGGGAATAACCCTACTGGATAGTTTTAATGAAAGATTGTTATGATCATGAACTTCAATTTGGCTTTCCTAAATATGCAAAAAAAAAAAAAAACTCTCTTCAACAAGAATGGCTCAGATTTATTGATCACTTCTGTTGTGCCAGTCGCTTACAAACATACAAAAATTGATTACTTGCTCTCATTTAATCACAGAGAAACCTATGAAAGAGAAAATCTAGGTATCTTGCTAAATTACACAGTCAGGAAGTGGTGGAGAAGGGATCAATCCTACGTCTTCACGACTCTGGAGTCTAAATCTTTAAATTCCATTCCAAAACTGCTTAGACCTCTAAAACAGAAAATTAGCAGAGAGATTCAATTCAAATCAAAAAAATTTCTGGTAAAATCATCCAACTACCAGCACATATCCATACATAAAGCAACTTAATATTTTTAACAGAGGAAAGATCAAAAAGGTTTATCAGAAAACATGAGTTACTCCCAAAATATTTGAGAAAAAAACTTTTTCATCTCAAATGTTTTACAGGTAGCTTAAACATTTAAGTATTTATTTGAAAAATACATATTTGGAAGCGATCTATTTGCACTTCCTTCTAGGGTAAATGAACGTGTTGCATATCTTTAAGTTGGTTTAGCATTCTGGTAAGAATTGTACAGAGGGAGAGGACCCCATGCTGCAATTTTGTGTCAGCTCATCTCAGGAAAGAAAAAGCATGGAAAAGCAATGGCTTTTCCAACTCAAATAATCAAACTCACTTAGTGAGCATTTAACATGCAGGGCATTAGGTCAGGAAATTCTTTGACCACCTGGTGCAAAGAGCTGACTCATTAGAAAAGACCCTGATCTTGGGACAGATTGAAGGCAAAAGAAAAAGAGAGTGGCAGAGGATGAAATAGTTAGTAGCATAGCCAACTCAACGAACATGAATTTGAACAGATTCCAGGAAATAGTGAAGGACAGGGAAGCCTGGAATTCTGCAGTCTATGGGATTGCAGAGTTGGACATGACTTAGCAACTGAACACAACAATAACAGGTTAGGAAAAGTTAATACTAAAGGCTGATAGGACATCAGAACCTGAGTTCTATTTGAAAGGAAAGATACCTGCCCAGTAGGAAAGGGAGGGTACATAGTCATTTTTCAAAACTGCTACAGAAAATAATTCTATAATAATTAGAGAAAACAGAGAAAGAGCCATTCAAGTGGGACTGATGAGGAAAAGGAAGATACGAGGTGGCGGGGTGGGGGATGGTACCTGAACTTGGGGCAAGTGAAATGGGTAAAGTTATTGCTGTTGAAGACACCATTGGTAGTATAATGTATGTAGTGTGTGGGAGCCAGATAAGAATGAGATATCAATACATTAAGCCATCAGTCTTCAATGGACACTGTGCAATAACCATACATAACACCTGTCTAACCTTTACTACGTGCCATGGATGCTAAGTCACTTCAGTCGTGTCTGACTCTGGGACCCTATGCACTGTAACCTGCCAGGCTCCTCTGTGCATGGGATTCTCCAGGCAAGAATACTGCAGGGTGTTGCCATTTCCTTCTCCAGGGGATCTTCCCAACCCAGGGATCGAACCCTCATCTCTTATGTCTCCTGCATTGGCAGGTGGGTTCTTTACCACTAGCACCACCTGGGAAGCCCTATTTATTAATTTGCCTGAGCCAGGCAGGCTTAAGTTGTGGTATATGGGATCTGGTTCCCTGACCAGGTATTGAACCCAGACCTCATGCAATGGGAGCCCTGAACCTTAACCACTGGACCACCAGGGAAGTCCCAGTCACTTTTTAAAAAACTTTTTATTTTAGATTGGAGTATTTTTGATTAACAATGTTGTAATAGTTTCAGATGTACAGCAAAGTGATTTAGTTATATACATACATGTATCTTTTTTTTCCCCAATTCTTTTCCCATTTAGGTTGTTACATAATATTGCAGTTTCCTGTGCTAAACAGTAGATACCCATCACCAGCTGAAACCACTTATCTCAGATTGGGACTTGAACCTATGGTCTTTTAACTGAAATCTCATATTTGGTCTCAGTACTTAATGAAGCACAGGTTATGTATGTCTAATCACAGAGAGTTCGGTGGTAGACAAAGTGATAGGTAGGAAGTAGATTTATAATATTTAGAGAGAAATACACTCCACAGACAAAGAGATATTGCTTATATGTGGAATTTGAAAAGAAATGATAAACCAGAAACACACTCACAGACATAGAACAAACATGGTTACTGTGGGGAGGGAATGGGGGAAGAGAGAGCAGGCAGTTGGGGACTGACATGTACACATGGCTCTATTTAAAATGGATCTCTAACAAGGGCTAGTCACTTTTATGAATCCTTGTTATTCTAAGCATGGTTCAAAGACCAACACCTCACATGTTTCCAGATCTTGTTAGAACTGCAGAATTTTTGTCCCCATCCTAGACTTACTGAAACAGAATTAACAATTTAAGAAGTTTCTCAGGTGATTCACACACACACATTCATTTACAGTTTGAGAAGCTTTACTTGGGCAATCCTCATTGCAAAGATGAGGGGAAAATATCATTATTATCCCCATTTTAGATATAAGAGAACTGAGGCATAGAGAAGATGAATAAACTAAGTTAACTAAGCTTCTGCAGTTAATGGCAGAGAGATTTAAACCCATGGAGCCAAAGCTCTTGCCCTTAACAAGTACATTCGTCCATTTCCTTGATCAGCTCACAATGGGCCCAAGAAACTGGAAAGCAACTGCCAGTTGGATTTGCCCAAATATTATACTCTTGCCTGGAAAATCCTATGGGCAGAGGAGCCTGGTAGGCTGCAGTCCATGGGGTCGCCAAGAGTTGAACACGACTGAGTGACTTCACTCTCACGCATTGGAGAAGGAAATGACAACCCACTCCAGTGTTCTTGCCTGGAGAATCCCAGGAACGGCGGAGCCTGATGGGCTGCTGTCTATGGGGTCACACAGAGTCTGACACGACTGAAGCGACTTAGCAGCAGCAGCAGCAGCATCCTTCAATAGCATTTTTAAAAAATATATAAATTTATTTAATTGGATATTAATTACTTTACAATATTGTATTGGTTTTGCCATACATCAACATGAATCCTTCAATAGCATTTACATTTTTTCTTTTGATTCAGGATTTAGGGAAAATTTCAGAGCTCCACTGAGAACAGAGGTAGCTGAGTCTGAAATGAGAACTAAATTCTGGCTATTATCCTGGACATTTAAAAAGAAATTAATATGCATGTGATTGTGAAAAACCAACAGTACACGCATGCTTGCTCAGTCACTTCAGTCGCCCACCAGGCTCCCCTGTCCATGACAAGAATAGTGGAGTGGGTTGCCATGCCCTCTTCCAGGGTATCTTCCTGACCCAGGGATTGAACAGGCATCTCTCGAGTCTCTAGCATTGCCACACAGATTCTTTACCACTGGGAAGCCCAATAAATGATCCATTCCTATTAATTTCTCCATTCTAGGAAGTGTGAGTGCAGCTAAAGCACTCAGTCCCTCCAGGTACACGTTTGGCATTGCTCTCTGGGCCTCCTCTGTGCTTCTCTGAGCTTGTACAGCGATGACCTCATTTTTCTTATAAAAATCTAATTTTCTATCCCAGAGAACCTCATTCTCTCCATCTGTTGCTGCTGCTGCTGCTAAGTCGCTTCAGTCGTGTCCGACTCTGTGTGGCCCCATAGACAGCAGCCCATCAGGCTCCCCCATCCCTGGGATTCTCCAGGTAAGAACACTGGAGTTGGTTGCCATTTCCTTCTCCAATGCATGAAAGTGAAAAGTGAAAGTGAAGTCTCTCAGTCGTGTCAGACTCCTAGCGACCCCATGGACTGCAGCCCACCAGACTCCTCTGTCCATGGGATTTTCCAGGCAAGAGTACTGGAGTGGGGTGCCATTGCCTTCTCTGTCTCCATCTGTAACTGCTCACAATTCAAATGAGTTCTGCGTCCAAGTTTTTAATTACACTAAATTGAAGCTGTGCTGTGCTTAGTTGCTCAGTAGTGTCCAACTCTTTGCAGCCCCATGGAGTACAGCCTGCCAGGCTCCTCTGTCCATGGGATTCTCTAGGCAAGAATACTGGAGTGGACTTATATTTTAAGTATACCCTGGAAAAGTTCTTTTTCTACTCCCCTCCTGTTCCCGTGCACACACCCCCATCACCACACCCCCTACCACCACGCTGGTTTTAGGTCTTTCCGTTGGGTGGTACCACTATGTTCTTAACCAGCATTCTCTAAAGACTCTTTCTGATTTGCTTGCTGCAGTCATAGTGGAGTCATATCCTAATTCTGGATCTTTGGGTAATAAGACATTTGCATGTTGAAATATAACTGAAGAAGATCTGAAAGAGCATAAAGAATCGTGGAGCAAGTGATAATTTCTGGGCTTTCACGTATTACCCATCTTGGCTTCTTGCAACCCTCAGGAACTTAAAGTCAACCATTTGCTTGCTGTCATGCATAATGCCTATGTTCCAAGTGACTCTAAAAAACAATGAGACAGTGATCCTTTGTACAACGTATGTGCATGTGTGTGTGCTAAATTGCTTCAGTAGTATCTGACTGTGACCCCATGGGTTGTAGCCCGCTAGGCTCCTCTCTCCATGGGATTCTCCAGGCAAAGATATTGGAGTGGGTTGCCATTTCTTCTTCCAACAACGTATGTGGGTACTAATAAAATTGTCAGTCTATTAAAGCCTATTTTACTATTGATCCTGAAGATCAGCTTGTAAGCCTAGATTTAAGAAGAATGAAAATCTACCAAATAAATAATTAAATGAAAACAGTATGATTCTAGTAGGCATCTTATATGAATCTTTAAATATGTAATTTAAGGACAATCAGCAAAATGTTTTCATAAGCAAGTTCTTTTCAACATTGTGAAATAAGGCATTGGCAAATCAACAGCAATATCTTCACTCTAATATGGGTATGAACCTCACGTTTAAGTTCTTAAAAAAGAAATAAGATCTCTCTCTTTTTTAAAAGGTTCTTTTTAAAAAGTATTTTCATTCATTTACTCATTTGGCTGGGCCGGGTCTTAGTTGAGGCATGTGGGGTTTTCAGTACAGGCATGGGCACTCAGTTCCCTGACCAGAGATGGAACCCAGGTCCCCTGCATCCGGAGCATAGACTCTTAGCCACTGGACCACCAGGCAAGACCCAAGGTTTTTTTTTTTTTTTTTTTTTTTGAGTGTTATAGAATAAAGCTAAAGTTCTCAAGAGTTATATTTTGAGGTACTAAGAAAATCTTCCCTGGTGGCTCAGACGGTAAAGTGTCTGCCTGCAATGCCTAACATGTGGGAGACCCGGGTTCAACCCCTGGGTCGGGAAGATCTCCTGGAGAAGGAAATGGCAACCAACTCCAGTATTCTTGCCTGGAAAATCCCATGGATGGTGGAACCTGGTAGGCTACAGTCCATGGGGTCGCAAAGAGTCAGACACGACTGAGTGACTTCACTTTATCACTTTACTTTAAGAAACATTATATATGTAAAATGAAAGAGAAAAAAGACTAGAGGCAAATCTAATTATACTGGAGTCCATAGAAGTGTGCAGAAGCCGGGGAAGACAGATCTAGATTTTAATTGTTAACAAAGTTACTTTTTAAAAGTTTTATTTTATTATTTATTTATTTGGCTGCATCAGGTCTTAGTTGCATCATGTGGGATATTCCCTGTGGCACGCAGGCTCAGTAGCTGGATCACACAGACTTCCTGGCTCTGTGGTTTTGGATCTTAGTTCCCCAAACAGAGTGAAACAGCATCCCCGGCATTGCAAGGTGGATTCTTAATCACTGGACAACCCAGCAAGTTTACTTTTATTTGTTCCTTGTTGTGTGATCTGAGATCGATTCCCTGTTCTGCTCTGTACCTCAAGAGGCTGATAATATCCTCTGTCCATGGGATTTCTCTGGCAAGAATACCAGAGTGTGTTGCCACGCCCTCCTCTAGGGGATCTTCCTGACCCAGGTATGGAACCTGGGTCTCCTGCATCACAGGCAGATTCTTTACCATTTGAACCACTAGGAAAGCCCATAATCCAGCTTAGAGTCTGGTGGAGGTTGGCAGACAGGAAAAAGGATTCCAGAGGATCTCTTCCTCCTCTTGCACCAGGCTCACTAAAGTGGTAACAACTCTTCCCACGTCTCTCTGGACAGCCCTTTCCAGTGAGACTGCTTATGCTCTGCTCCTGAGTTCTGATAGTACCGCGGCTTCCTTTCTAAGGTAGTAACTTCCCTCTGTTGCCAGTCTTGGAAGTGTCTCTGCTCTGGTTGGCTTCTTAGTATTTCTGACTCGGTTCAGTAGTTCTTTGTAACAAATTCATTTTACTGAGTTACTGAAGGTCAGTTCTGTTTTCCCAATGAGATCTTATGTATACCAAAGCTGTTAGAATCCTGATTTCTTCCTCTAGGAAATAAATTCAGCAGTACCTTTCTAATGACTATAGACAGTGTATAGAACAGGAGTTAGCAAATTTCCAGACATAGGCAGGCCACTGCAGGTTTTTATAAATAAAATATTAAATTGGAGGATAATAACTTTACAAAGTGGTGTTAGTTTCTGCTGTACAACAACGTGAATCAGGTATATGTGTACTACATCCTCTCCCTCCTGATTCCCCCTCCCACCACCCTCTCATCCTATCCTCCTATGTTGTCACGGAGCACCAAGCTCAGCTTCCTGTTACATAGTAGCTTCCCACTAATTATCTAGTTTATACATGGTAAAGAAACTGCCTGCAATGCAAGAGATGCAGGAGACTCAGGTTCAATTCCTGGGTTGGGAAGATCCCCTGGAGAGGGAAATGGCAACCCACCACAATATTCTTGCCTGGATAATCCCATGGACAGAGGAGCCTGGTGAGCTACAGTCCATGAGGTCGCAGAGAGTTGAAAGCAAATGAAAGACTGAGCAGCAGCAGCAGTATATATATATGTCAATACATATATATATCAATCTTAATCTTCCTATATATATATGTGTATATATATATCAATCCTAATCTTCCTATACATATGTGTATATATATATGTCAGTCCTAATCTTCCAATATATATATGTATATATCAATCCTAATCTTCCAATATATATATATGTATATATGTATAAATATATGCCAATCCTAATCATATATACATATTTTTATCAATCCTAATTTTCCTATATATATGTGTATATATGTATAAATATATGTCAATGCTACTCTTCATATATATATCAATCCTAATCTTCCAATATATATATGTATATATATA
>SJYX01011879.1:430187-458926 GCA_006410675.1 Oreotragus oreotragus
ACATTCCACGATGTCTGGCTCTAGATTAGTGATCACATCATCATGATTATCTGGGTTGTGAAGATCTTTATTGTACAGTTCTCCAGTGTATTCTTGCCACCTCTTCTTAATATCTTCTGCTTCTGTTAGGTCTATACCATTTCTGTCCTTTATTGAGCCCATCTTTGCATGAAATGTTCCCTTGGTATCTCTCATTTTCTTGAAGAAATCTCTAGTTTTTCCCATTCTGTTGTTTTCCTCTATTTCTTTGCATTGATCGCTGAAGAAGGCTTTCTTATCTCTTCTTGCTATTCTTTGGAACTCTGCATTCAGATACTTATATCTTTCTTTTTCTCACTTGCTTTTCACCTCTCTTCTTTTCACAGCTATTTGTAAGGCCTCCCCAGACAGCCGTTTTGCTTTTTTTGCATTTCTTTTCCATGGGGATGGTCTTGGTCCCTCTCTCCTGTACAATGTCACGAACCTCATTCCATAGTTCATCAGACACTCTGTCTATAAGATCTAGGCCCTTAAATCTATTTCTCACTTTCACTGTATAATCATAAGGGATTTGATTTAGGTCATACCTGAATGGTCTAGCGGTTTTCCCTACTTTCTTCAATTTGAGCCTGAATTTGGTAATAAGGAGTTCATGATCTGAGCCACAGTCAGCTCCTGGTCTTGTTTTTGTTGACTGTATCGAGCTTCTCCATCTTTGGGTGCAAACAACATAATCAATCTGATTTCGGTGTTTACCATCTGGTGATGTCCATGTGTAGAGTCTTCTCTTGTGAGAATGTTTAATGACTTAAAAAGCCACCATGAAGTAGGATTTGTGCTTTCCCAAAAGAGGCTTCTAATTGACTTCCTGATAACTAATTTACTGGTAACTGAGGACATGCTAGAAAAATCAAGGATAGTCTAACTTTTTAATACTGATCACTGCACATAGGGCTTCCTAGGTGGCGCTAGTGGTAAAGAACCTGACTGCTGATACGGGAAACATAAGAGAAGCCAGCTGGATCTTTGGGTGGGGAGGATCCCCTGGAGGATGGCATGGCTACAGTCGATGGGGTCACAAAGAGTCAGACATGACTGAAGCAAATTAACACCATGCAGCACACTGAAAATAAGGGGGATACAAATTTGGGGATGACTGATGTGGAAACTCCACAGTGAACACTGACAGATGGAAACAGAACTTGGTACATCTTTTTACACGGTAGATGGCATTTAAATAAATAACTACAGTTTATGGCAAAAATGAGAGGGCATTGGAAGAAAGAGGTGATGAGAGATGCAGGTGAAAATTCCAAAAGTATGTTCAAAATGAACCAGTGCTACTTGAGTCTACAGCCTCTCAGGCTAGTCTCCTATCCTAACCTAACACAGTGTTCACACGTCCTTTATGCTAGGTAACAAAAGGTGGCAATTTTAATGGACTGGGGCCTCCTGTGAGCACTGGCAGGGTACAGGGTATAAAGATACTACTCTTCTAAGAATGTTGCATATTTACAAGTATCCCAAGACATATCAGCCCATGAATTTTATAATAAAGTAAAATTCAAACTTCAAAGGATAGCACTTCTCATACCATCAATATTTATGGTGCTAAATAACAGCATTTCCTACAATATCACTTAACTGAAGTCACTCAGTTTCCCACCCGGAAGTGGGAATAACTTTGTTCCCTAAACACCAGAGAAGTACTACTTATAACCCCAAGACTAACAAATATTCTCCATCAAAATATCTCCTTTGGCCCCAACCAGCTGCCTTGTTGTCAGGGGACCTAGTGACAGTCTTCATGCTCATGCTAAGTCACTTCAGTCATGTATGACTAGACAGACCTTTGTTGATAAAGTAATGTCTCTGCTTTTTAATATGCTGTCTAGGTTGGTCATAACTTACCTTCCAAGGAGTAAATGTCTTTTAGTTTCATGGCTGCAATCACCATTTGCAGTGATTTTGGAGCCCCCCAAAATGAAGTCAGCCACTGTTTCTCCATCTATTTGCCATGAAGCGATAGGACAGGATGCCATGATTTTCATTTTCTGAATGTTGAGCTTTAAGCCAACTTTTTCACTCTCCTCTTTCACTTTCATCAAGAGGCTCTTTAGTTCTTCACTTTCTGAAGATATTAAGAAGAGGTGGCAAGAATACACAGAACTGTACAAAAAAGATTTTCATGACGAAGATAATCACGATGGTGTGATCACTCACCTAGAGCCAGACGTCTTGTAATGTGAAGTCAAGTGGGCCTTAGAAAGCATCACTATGAACAAAGCTAGTGAAGGTGATGGAATTCCAGTTGAGCTGTTTCAAATCCTGAAAGATGATGCTGTGAAAGTGTTGCATTCAATATGCCAGCAAATTTGGAAAACTCAGCAGTGGCCACAAGACTGGAAAAGGTCAGTTTTCATTCCAATCTGTAAGAAAGGCAATGCCAAAGAATGCTCAAACTACTGCACAATTGCACTCATCTCACAT
Organism: Oreotragus oreotragus; assembly: GCA_006410675.1. Classification (NCBI taxonomy): domain Eukaryota; kingdom Metazoa; phylum Chordata; class Mammalia; order Artiodactyla; family Bovidae; genus Oreotragus; species Oreotragus oreotragus. The sequence continues at coordinate 432,657 of SJYX01011879.1, forward strand.
GCCAGTAAAGTAATGCTCAAAATTCTCCAAGCCAGGCTTCAGCAATATGTGAACTGTGAACTTCCAGATGTTCAAGCTGGTTTTAGAAAAGGCAGAGGAACCAGAGATCAAATTGCCAACATCCGCTGAATCATCACAAAGGCAAGAGAGTTCCAGAAAAACATCTATTTCTGCTTTATTGACTATGCTAAAGGCTTTGACTGTGTGGATCACAATAAACTGTGCAAAATTCTGAAAGAGATGGGAATACCATACCACCTGACCTGCCTCTTGAGAAACCTGTATGCAGGTCAGGAAGCAACTGTTAGATCTGGACATGGAACAACAGACTGGTTCCAAATAGGAAAAGGAGTACATCAAGGTTGCATATTGTCACCCTGCTTATTTAACTTACATGCAGAGTACATCATGATAAATGTTGAGCTTAAAGAAGCAGAAGCTGGAATAAAGATTGCTGGGAGAAATCTCAATAACCTCAGATATGCAGATGATACCACCCTTATGGCAGAAAGTGAAGAAGAACTAAAGCGTCTCTTGATAAAAGTGAGAGAGGAAAGTGACAGTGCCTTGGGTGTGTCATTGACTTTGCAGATTGAGGATCAAAGTTTAGTTGAATTTGACGTGATCTTGGACTCATTTTATTTTAATCAGTTTATGTTTTGACCTTGGGCTATGTCATTCTTTCAAAGTTGTGCCCTGCCCCATTCCCTCCTGTTTCATGCTCTTCTCCTGAGCCCAGTCCAGGGCACAATTCCTCTACAATCTTCTGGAGGGACAACCAGAAAATAGCTGGCCTTTGAAGGGAAATACTGTGTAATATCCAATCTCTCTAGATACTCGGGCCTTCATCTTCCATGATTCCTACAACTTGTGCCACAACAGCTTTTCTCTGTGAACCTGCTAGGGCGGGTGACAGACACCTGCTGGAAGTTCATCTGTTGGTGGCATCCCTTCAAGGGCAATTGGGCTTCCAGGGATAATGTTTGCCACTTTGCGAGTTAGTCCTGCAGGCCATTTGGGCCCAAACCCTTACCACCCTTCTGCCAAAGTTACAAACATACCCCTGGATCAAATCTCCCCTCCACTTTTATAAAACATCTGATCTGTTGCCTCTTATCAATTTATTCTTAAGCCACTATCTAGCCCCTACAACCAGGCAACATCACTCTATCTCGATTATTATTAAAATACTCTAATGTCCCTAATAGGACAAGATAACCCACTCCTTCCTTTGTCATTACTTCTGCTATTACCTAAAGTGGGTCTATGACAATGAAATGTTTACCATTGGAAACACCCTAAAGTGCTCTTGTGGAGGACTAGGGGAGGAAANCAGGCAACATCACTCTATCTCGATTATTATTAAAATACTCTAATGTCCCTAATAGGACAAGATAACCCACTCCTTCCTTTGTCATTACTTCTGCTATTACCTAAAGTGGGTCTATGACAATGAAATGTTTACCATTGGAAACACCCTAAACTGCTCTTGTGGAGGACTAGGGGAGGAAATCAGTGACATGCATTCCCTCAGAGCAATAAGAGGATAAGGCTTATGGCTGTTTCACCAGGTTCTCAGTCTCAGGGCACTGGGTTGCTTACATCATGATATCTATTCCGGTCTGCAGTGGACAGACCAGCAATGAGTTAAGATTGGTGGTGGTGGTTTAGTCAGTCGTGTCCGACTGTTGCCAACCCATGGACTGTAGCCCGCCAGGCTCCCCTGTCCATGGGATTTTCCAGGCAAGAATACTGGAGTAGATTGCCATTTCCTTATCCAGGGGATCTTTCCAATCTAGGAATTGAACCCAGGTCTCCTGCGTTGAAGGCAGATTCTTTACTGACTGAGCTATGAGGGAAGCCCAAGTTAAGATTAAACCCCCTTAATCCTACCCAGCACTGGTCATGCTGGAGACCTTTGGGACACCCAACTCCAGCCTGGGGATCATAGGAGATCAACCTGCCCCAACCTGCCTAGGGATCCGGTCCCCAGGAGGTTGTCATGCCTCAGCCTGCTCAGGGGATCTGCCAGTCCAAGGGTCCCAGGAGGTCGACATGCCTTGACCTTCTCAGGGACCCAATTCTCAGGAGGCCAACCTGCCTCAGCCTACCTGGGGATTTGATCTCCAGGGGGCTGTCATGCCTCAGCCTGCCTGGGGATCTGCACCCTGACTGGGGGACGCCTGGTTCTCAAGTTGCAACAGTACGGGGTAGGTAAGTCTTTAAAAAGACTCACTCCTAAGGAAATCCACCCATGGAAATAGAAGGAAGTCTATTAGTTGTGGGACTGTGCCTGGTCTCAGCAATAACTCAGGAGTCCAACGAGAACCCCATTGCCTTTCTGGAAAGCCTAAAAGAGGCCCTCCAAAAGTTTACCAATCTGGACTTGTACTCTTATGAGGGACAGATGATTTTAAAGGACAAATTCCTGTCCCAGTGTGCTTCAGACATCAGGATAAAGTTACAACAGCTACAGCAGCAGGACCTTGCTGCCTCTTTAGATGAGATGGTCCAGAGAGCCACCAATACCTTTTATAATAGAGAAAAGGAGAGGGAGGCCAAGGTGCAGGAAAGGGAGAAAAGGAAAGAGACAAGGCATGCCCAGATGTTGGACATCCTCCAGGGAAACTCTATGGCATACCCTGAGTCTTTAAAGGATAAGGCACGAGGCAAATGTCTAATCTGTAGACAGATGGACATTGGGCCAAAGAGTGTCCAAACCATGACAAGTCTCCTAAAATTGGTTTGCTACAAATGCCATCAATTGGGACATTGGGCAGCACTCTGCCTTAGGGCCCAAGAGCTTCAAGGTCAAGCACCAAGCCTTCTGTTATGATGGTTCAACAGGATTGAAGCAGCCTACTCCAGCCAGCTTGCCTGTCACAGATAACCATCATGGGACTGGAGCCAAGGGTGCAACTGGATGTGGCAGGTAGGTCCAAGAATTTCCTGGTTGACACAGGGGCTACCTACGCTGTCCTGACTTCCTACCCCAGAGTTTTCTCCTTCCAAACCTGTACTATTTTTGGGTGCTACAGAAAAAACAGTTACAAAAATATTCACCTGAGCACTTCTTTGTTGCTGGGATGGACAAATGATTTCCCACCAGTTTCTGGTGGTCCCTGGGTGTTTTACTCCCTTATTGGGAAGAGATCTTTCCCAATAAGATGCCTTTGAAATCTTGCAGCTATTGCAGTCCTGGTTGATAGAAGATGCTTTAAAACTCTCTCTTAGGGGCAAACTAACTCCTGAATGGGAGAGGCCATTTATGGATGTCTGATCAAAGAATCCTCAGATATCAAATAGAGCTGATGGAAAATCCAGGCCTGATTATATCCCCTTGTGAGGTTCTTAACCCTGCCACCCTCCTGCCTATCCCTGAGGGCTCTCTCCCCTTTCACTCTTGCCTAGAAACCTTGGATCACTGGACAAAACCACGAGAGGGATTGTCAGGAGATCCTCTGATCCTGAGGAAATCTGGTACACTGATGGAAGCAGCTTTGTCTTAGATGGAGAAAGAAGAGCTGGATATGCAGTAGTCTCCAATTTTGAGACCATAGAGTCTAAACCTTTGCTACCAGGTACTTCAGCCCAATTAGCTGAGCTCATAGCCCTGACTCGAGCTTTAGAGCTGGGAAAAGGAAAAAGAGTAGCCATTTACACTGACTCCAAGTATGCGTTTGTGGTGCTACATACACACGCTGCTATTTGGACAGAAGGAGGCCACTTGACCACCCAAGGGTCCCCAATGAAATATGGTGATCAAATTCTTAGACTTTTGGAGGCAGTTCATCTGCTCGCTGAGGTTTCAGTCTCCCACTGTAAAAGGCATCAAAATGGGAGCATGGAAGTGGCACGAGGGAACCAAGTAGACCATCAGGCAGCTAAGAAAGCAGTATTACAGAGCAATGACCTAATAGGGATGGCCACCTTAGTTCCACAGACAAATTTGCCAGAAGCTCCATATACTGAAGGTGAGACTCTTAAAGCTAAGAGTGAAGGCTTTCAAGAAGATCATTCATATGGGGTGGTTCCACAAGGAGGGACTCCTTTTTCTGCATGGGAACCTCCAAGGGAAGTTGATTAACTCCTAACATGCCACCATTCATTTAGGGGAAAAGGCCCTCCAAAGATTACTAAAAAAGTCCTTCAGAGGAACAGGCCTCCAAATGCCTATAAGGCAAGTGGTCTTCTCTTGTCCCACCTGCCAATTAAACAACCTCCAAGGAGCTCGAAGACCCCAGCTGGCTCAGCCTGTCCAATGATGTGGGACCTACCCAGGAGAGGACTGGCAAATGGACTTCACCCAGATGCCATTTTCTCAAGGGTATAAATACCTATTAGTCATGATAGATAAATTCACAGGATTGTTTGAAGGCTTTCCCATCCAGATTGAGAAGGCTGAGGAGATGGTAAAAAAAACAAAAAACTGCTCCATGAAATCATTCTGAAATTTGGTCTGCCCAGGTCATTACAAAGTGACAATGGGACATCATTTACTTCTAAGGTCACCCAAGGGTCTCTAAAGCATTCAGTTCAGTTCAGTTCAGTCACTCAGTCGTGTCCGACTCTTCGTGACCCCATGAATTGCAACACGCCAGGCCTCCCTGTCCATCACCAACTCCCAGAGTTCACTAGACTCACGTCCATCAAGTCAGTGATGCCATCCAGCCATCTCATCCTCTGTCATCCCCTTCTCCTCCTGCCCCCAGTCCCTCCCAGCATCAGAGTTTTTTCTAATGAGTCTCTTTGCACGAGGTGGCCAAAGTACTGGAGTTTCAGCTTTAGCATCATTCCTTCCAAAGAAATCCCAGGGCTGATTTCCCTCAGGATGGACTGGTTGGATCTCCTTGCAGTCCAAGGGACTCTCAACAGTCTTCTCCAACACCACAGTTCAAAAGCATCAATTNCTCCATCTCATCCTCGGTCGTCCCCTTCTCCTCCTGCCCCCAGTCCCTCCCAGCATCAGAGTCTTTTCTAATGAGTCTCTTTGCACGAGGTGGCCAAAGTACTGGAGTTTCAGCTTTAGCTTCATTCCTTCCAAAGAAATCCCAGGGCTGATCTCCTTCAGGATGGACTGGTTGGATCTCCTTGCAGTCCAAGGGACTCTCAACAGTCTTCTCCAACACCACAGTTCAAAAGCATCAATTCTTTGGCGCTCAGCCTTCTTCATAGTCCAACTCTCACATCCATACATGACATTGGGCATTACTTATTATCTCCATTGTGCCTAGAGGCCTCAGTCTTCAGGAAAAGTAGAAAGAGACAACCAATTCTTAAAATCAGTGATAAAAAAGATAACCCAGGAGATCTGCCTGGGATGGAAGGAGGCTTTACCAATAGCTCTCCTCTGGACCTGTATTGCCCCTAAGGAACAGGTTGGTCTTAGTCCTTATGAGATGCTATATGGGAGACCTTTTGTTTATGTCAATGACCTCTTACTAGATCCAGAGGCTCAGACCCTCTGGTCTTATACCATGGCCGTTGGGCAATTCCAACAAGATAAATGCTTGTGGGGTGTCAAAGAGGACCCAAAGGATTCTAAGAACCACCACTATATGCTCCAGGGACTCAAGTCCTAATTAAAGTCTGGAAAGATGGGTCCCCAAAGGCTCAACTCCAGCCCATGTGGAAGGGCCCTGCCCTGTAATACTTTCTACCCCCTCAGCGGTCAAGGTTCCTGGACATGACTCCTGGATTCACCACTCACAAATCAAGCCATGGAAGAAAACAGAAAAGGACACCCAATCCACTTGTGAGCCCCTGGGAGATCTCAGATACCAATTCAGAACTACAGATGAGTGCCATTCTAATGAACACCACCAAAATTAAATTTCTGGGATAAGATTTCTCAGGATAGCTCTAAAGAGCCAACACAGCTTGGCAGGGTTTGCGCTCCAAAACAGACAAGAGATAGATCTCCTGATCCTTGAACAAGGATGGACTTGAGCCATCTTGAATGAGACATGTTATTTCTGGATAAATACCTCCAGCTAAATTAAAGTCTCACAGTCCTCAAGAAAAACATTCAAACCCTACAGGATCTCAAAGAAAAAGCTGGAGAGTTCTCAGGGTGGCTACAGTCTCTTTGGGGGATCCTCTTGGTGATGGGAAATTTGGAGTTGGCTAATGCCCCTGGTAGTCCCTGTCATCACTATATTGATGCTGCTTATGATTGTTCCATGTATTATCAACTGTCTAATCTGTTTTGTTTCTGCCCAGGTCAACAAGCTACAACATGCAGTGCCAGTTGAACAAGGGTATATAAAACTACAGCCGACCACAGAAAATATCACTCAACCTTAGATGGACACCCTTATAAGGACTCTGAGGCTTGAGACTAGCAAGAGGGGGAGGCCCAAGTTCCTTCACCATCCCAGCAGGAAGTAGCCAGAGAAACCTCGACACCCCTATTCCCAAAGAATTGGGCCTCCCATCTCTTGAGGGGGAAATGTTAGGTAGTTAGAATAGGAAAAGGGAGTCCAAAATGGCGGTGGCTAAAAGACAAAGAAGGGAAAAGCCTGTGAAAATAGAACAAAGGAAGGTCCGAGGACCAGAGTGAGGACCTCAGGTAAAACGAACAGTTCTCCTTGCTAGCCCAGTTTACATAGGGAAGGCTCGGGGGAGGAGAAAAAAACATATAAAAAGAGGAGCCAAAATTGAGCCAGGGGCTTCTCTTCTCTTTGAGTCTTTTGGGTCAGCCTGCCTCATGCCTCGAGGATGTATTTTCCTTTACTTTCTAAATGAAACTGAGCTGTAACATGGAGGTGTATAACACTGGTCTGTCCAAGGGCTATAACACTGTTAACATAGGTTGTAACATTGAAGTCTGTCACTTCAAATTTTTGCTGTGGTGAGACAGAACCAAGGAAATTACACACTCCCCCGACACACTAGTCTCATGAAATCCTACTGAAAAAAAAGTCAATTAATATTCCCTATCACTCATCAGACGGACATGACTGAGCGACTGAACTGAACTGAACTGAACTGATCACTCATCGGACATATAGAGCTATGCTAGAATCCTCTTAGCCCCTGATTTGATGAATTTTACTGTAATGTAATAAATGAATGATTAGTGGCCCTTTTGGACTTCCACTTTCTCATTCCCTCCATGACTTCCTCCAACTTCTGTTTTTATTTCTAGGCAAATTACTAAAATGAACTGTTCTTATGTTTTAGGTCCCTCCCATTCCCTCCTCCCCCCATCCTAAGCCAAATTTAATAGTCCTGCACTTCATACTTTGTCACCCTGAAGTCTGTTTCCTATCGAAACAATGTGGTGGCAGTTTTTGACTCAACAAAATGGGTAGTGTGTCATAAAATAACTTTAAATGAGAGGTAGAGATCTGTATACTCATCATTCCTCCATTTATGAGGGGTGCTGTGACCTTTGGAAATTTACTCAATTTTCCCCTGATATGATTTTATAAAATACAAATTGTGATGGACATTATTTCATGATGTCATAGGAATATATATCTATGTTTATCAAATTTGTTATAATACTTTAAGTAATTTAGATAATTTAAAATTTTTCCACTTAAATGATTAATTTTCAAATTACAGACTTATCAATCATCCCAATGGTTTCACCTTTAAAAAATTGACTTTATCTCTTTGCAACTACAGATTTTATTTTGCTTTCCCTAAGTATGTCAAAGTTAGTTTGTGAACAGACACGTCTTATGAGCTCCAGGAACTATAATCAAAAAACAAAACATTTGCAGTAGGTTGGTATTGAAACCTGCTGTTCTCTTTCCCAGTTTTTCCAATTTAGTTCGAATGTTCAACTGTTTAGCAGGCTCAGATAACTTAATCAATGAAGCTCTTATTTTTGGCATTCTCACATTCCAAATTAAAATTACATTATATTTTTTTTGGGAAAACCCCCCACCAGTACCATCTGTGAATTGAATGGTGTCATTACATCAAAGTACTGCAATTAGAACAATAGGGTAAAATTAATGCCAATGTTAAGTACAGATGTGCCAGATATGATGGGTAGTTGATACACAATTCAAATTGACAACCACGTGCAATGTGGAAAGTATCCAGGCATAACCTCAGATCCAGTTGGCCAATGGATGTCATGATTGCTTCACAGAGAACATATTTAAAAGAGATTTATTTGGCAGTAAGAAAGAGTTAGTTTCAAAAGACTATAGTCTATCCTGGGTTACTCATGCAAAATGTTCATTATCTCAGGGTAAAAATGGGCCCACAGAAGAGAATCCAAAGGGAACATAACATTCCATAGCCAAAGAAAAAAATTCCCATTTTTTTCATGAATATAACATTTGGTATTTGCATTACATGGCAGATCGTATTGCATTATTAGTCTAATGGTGATTCATTTTCATTTTTTAGCTGTGACAAGCTATTAGCTTTTGCAGGCAATAGGGTTGTCTTAGTATAGGTTAATAGGATAATACATTTTATTATTTAGATTTATCATCTGCGAACTCAGATTTTTAGAATGTATAATCATGGTTTAGAATTTCTTTCAGTTTAGGATGTTCTAATGTTGGGTATGAATGTTAATGCTAAAATGATGGTTTGACTTACACAATCATAAGATGTTTAATCTCTGTCATTATATGTTGATGTGTTTGACAAAATGTAATATTAAAAGAAGAGATGTAAGTTGTTGAAGGTGTCAGAGTATTGATGGGTCAGTGGGCTGTCTTGATCAGCTCTTAACTACAAATGGTAAATAGCATTTAAAAAAAATATTTTATAATTTTCTACTGGATCCAGAAATTTTTAGCAACAAATTTAAAACATTTTTTTGTGTGTGTGAATAGGCATAATTAACCTATAAGCCTCATAGCAGCAGCCTTTATTTAAACAAATAAATTTCAAAAATGAGACAATATTTATAAAGCAGGGATAGCAGTTGACGGGTCAACAATTATATGGAGATATTGACTAATGTGTTTCTGTTCACAGAGGCTATCTCGAACTGAGGTCAGGGTGATATTTTTCTATAGAACAAAAATTGCAGTCCAAGAATAATGGCATATCAATGTTCTTTTCTGAAATACCACATTTCCACATTCTTTTCCTTCATTATTGCTCAATTTTCTCAGTACTAAACAAAGTTTAGAATGGAAAAGGGAACATAAAATAATGTAAGCAAAGGAAACCAGAAGGCATATATTCTCATCTTTTCACCACTCGTTACTAATCTCAAACTTCATCAAAAGTTGCTTTGTAAGTACTAGTAGAATACATTATAGCCTATATTACTTAATATTTCCCCCAGTCAAATGCCACAGAAGCCAATAGCAACCCACTCCAGTACTCTTGTCTAGAAAATCCCATGGAAGGAGGAGCCTGATAAGCTGCAGTCCACGGGGTGGAAGAGTCGGACACAACTGAGCAACTTCACGTTCACTTTTCACTTTCATGCATTGGATAAAGAAATGGCAACCCACTCCAGTGTTCTTGCCTGGAGAATTCCAGGGAGGGCGGAGCCTGGTGGGCTGTCTATGGGGTCGCACAGAGTCAGACACGATTGAAGCGACTTAGCAGCAGCAAGCAGCAGTCAAATACAGTTTTCTAAATAACAAAAGTAGGTTCATTTTTAACAACTTAGAATAATGGATACTTGTTGGGAACATAGTATATACAAGGAGTTGTAGATAAACAATGTTGACTAAAACTGCTCTCAGTATGATTATCATCTTATAAGAGGTCCCAAATAACTGCAGGCAAAGCACAAATGAAAGAAATCGCTTAAGAGAGGTAAAGAGCTTTAATGAAGGAAAAGTTTCTTTGGGTTAGAGTCATCAGGACCCGACACAGTAGAGGAGACAGTATTGGCTGAATAGATGGAGAACCCCTGGCAAATGAAATAGAAAGATCAAATCAAGAAAAAAGTCAGAAACCAAGAATCATTTGTTTATTCTACAAGGTGAGACACGGAAGTGGTGTGGATTAAAATGGCGGCGGTAAGGTTCTGACTCAGGAAAGACTGACGGAGGCTGAGAAAAGGCTGGTTATTAAGATGTGAGGTGGAAGAACTGAGGAAAAGTTAAGACTGATTGCAATTACAGTTGAGTGCAGTTGAAGCACAGGAAGAAAAGATTATGCTAGAAAGAAAAGACCAGAAGTAAAATTTGTATAAACTTTGTAGATCCCTGAATACCTTGACTAATCCTGTTTTAGCTTCAGCCAAAAAAGATATTCACAGCTCAGGTTACTGGGAAGAACTCAGTAGAGATGACCTTAAAGACAACCAGAACCATGAACACAAACAATGTCAGGAAAATATTATTCTCTGCATCCTCTCTTTAACTCTTTTTAGGCTTTCTTCTCTAGAACAACTTATCCATTTAGAAGGAAGTTTTAAGTTTACACCCTTGCAGTACTGGTATTAAGGAGGTTTATTTAGCTCATATGTGAACAGTTTAGGGAAAGACAATGAGTGGTCACATAACTATGCTTGGATCATTTACTGCAAACCACTGGGAATCATATATTCATCCCTGTGGTCAATGGGCAGCCCACATTCCTCTACAGAAACACCCACCTAGTATAAATGAGTATTTTCCAGAAGAATGGGGCAGGGGAAGGGGAAGACAAAATATTTATTCTTAAAGCTAAGTGAGACTTCAGTTGATATACAAGTGCATTATATATGCATTATGCATTATATTATATACATGATATATAGGATATATATATATAATGCAAATACCAAATGTTATATTCATGAAAAAAATAGGAATTTTTTTCTTTGGCTATGGAATGTTATGTTCCCTTTGGATTCTCTTCTGTAGGCCCATTTTAACCCTGAGATAATGAACATTTTGCATGAGTAACCCAGGACAGACTATAGTCTTTTGAAACTAACTCTTTCTTACTGCCAAATAAATCTCTTTTAAATATGTTCAGTCACTAAGTCATGTCCAACTCTTTATGACCCCATGGACTGAAGAAAACCAGCCTTCCCTGTCCTTCACTATCTCCCTAAATTTGTTCAAATTCATGTCCATTGAGTTGGTGGTGCTATCTAACCATCTCATCCTCTGCCACCATCTTCTTCTTTTGCCCTCAATCTTTCCTAGCAACTGGGTCTTTTCCAATGAGTCAGCTCTTCTCATCAGGTGGCCAAAGTATTGGAGCTTCAGCTTCAGCATCAGTCCTTCCAATGTATACTCAGGGTTGATTTCCTTTAGGATTACTGGTTTGATTTCCTTGCTGCCTAAGGGACTCTCAGGAGTCTTCTCCAGGACCACAATTCAAAAGCATCAATTCTTTGGCACTCAGCCTTTTTCATGGTCCAACTGTCACATCTGTACATGACTACTGGAAAAACTATAGCTTTTACTATATGGACCTTTGTTAGCAAAGTGATGTCTTTGATTTTTAATACATTGTCTAGGTTTGTCATAGCTTTCCTTCTAAGGAGCAAGTGTCTTTTAATTTCATGGTTGCTGTTACCCTGTCTACAAGCCTTTTATTGTCTTTGCTCCTTCCATCTAAAGATAATCCCTGAAATAGATCACAATATTGCTCATTCACTTGAAGAAACTGCTCTAGCAAGTCTCTTTTCTTTCTCTTCCATCATCAATTTTGTCCTGTCTATGAGATCTTTCCCATCAGCATTATTCTTCAATCTTATAAACAAAACTTTCTCTTGATCCTGTATTCCCCATCAGCTACTGCCCTTTTATGCTGTTCCCTTTAAAGACAAAATTTCTTAAAACAATGATCTTNATGAGTCAGCTCTTCTCATCAGGTGGCCAAAGTATTGGAGCTTCAGCTTCAGCATCAGTCCTTCCAATGTATACTCAGGGTTGATTTCCTTTAGGATTACTGGTTTGATTTCCTTGCTGCCTAAGGGACTCTCAGGAGTCTTCTCCAGGACCACAATTCAAAAGCATCAATTCTTTGGCACTCAGCCTTTTTCATGGTCCAACTGTCACATCTGTACATGACTACTGGAAAAACTATAGCTTTTACTATATGGACCTTTGTTAGCAAAGTGATGTCTTTGATTTTTAATACATTGTCTAGGTTTGTCATAGCTTTCCTTCTAAGGAGCAAGTGTCTTTTAATTTCATGGTTGCTGTTACCCTGTCTACAAGCCTTTTATTGTCTTTGCTCCTTCCATCTAAAGATAATCCCTGAAATAGATCACAATATTGCTCATTCACTTGAAGAAACTGCTCTAGCAAGTCTCTTTTCTTTCTCTTCCATCATCAATTTTGTCCTGTCTATGAGATCTTTCCCATCAGCATTATTCTTCAATCTTATAAACAAAACTTTCTCTTGATCCTGTATTCCCCATCAGCTACTGCCCTTTTATGCTGTTCCCTTTAAAGACAAAATTTCTTAAAACAATGATCTTCCCTCTAACTTCAATTTCTCAGATTTTATTCTCTCTTAAGCCCACTCCACTCGGATTTCTGTCCTTCACCAAAGTAATACTTAACGGTTTCACCGATGATCTTTTTATTGACAAATTCATTGAACAATTCTCAGACCTCATCTTATTTGACCACATGGTAATATTTACTATGTCATTTTCTCTTTCTTACTACTTTTGCCTTGTTTTTCAAGGCATATTGAATTTTCAACTTAGAATGGTTTGTCAGTCTCCTTTGATTGCTCCTTATTTGGGGGAGCCCAGTGGCTCCAACCTTGATTCTCTTTTTCTTCTCTACTTAACTTTACTCCCTTGATGATCTCGTCAAGTCTCATGACTAAACTCCTCTGCCAGAATTAAAATTTACATTTTTAGCTATTATCTATTCCCTGAATTCTGACCCATTTGTCACACTGCTTACTCAACATCTCTATGTAGATGTCCAAGATACATTAAATTAACATGTACTTACTTAAATTATTTAATCTTCTATCCCCAAACCTACTTACCCACTGTTATGGGCTCAGTTGTGTCCCTGCCTCCACACCCTCAACTCCAATTCAGATGTAGAAGACTTAACCTCTGATACTTCTGAATGTGACTGTATTTGGAGACAGGATTTTTAAGACATTGTTGTTCAGTCGCTCAGTCATGTCTGACTCTGTGACCCCATGACTGTAGCACATCAGGTTTCTTGTACTTCATCTTCTCCCAGACCTTGCTCAAACTCAAGTCCACTGACTTGGTGATGCTATCCAACCATCTTGTCCTCTGTCACCCTCTTCTCCTGCCTTCAATCTTTCCCAGTATCAGGGTTTTTTTTTTGTTTTTTTTTTCCTAAGGAATTGGCTCTTTGCATCAGGCGGCCAAAGTATTGGAGCTTCAGCTTCAGTGTCAGTCCTTCCAATTAATCTTCAGGACTGATTTCCTTTACAATTTACTGGTTTCATCTTGCAGTCCAAGGGACTCTCAAGAGTCTTCTCCAACACCACAGTTCAAAACCATTAATTCTTTGGTGCTNCATTTTTTTGTGTGTGTGAATAGGCATAATTAACCTATAAGCCTCATAGCAGCAGCCTTTATTTAAACAAATAAATTTCAAAAATGAGACAATATTTATAAAGCAGGGATAGCAGTTGACGGGTCAACAATTATATGGAGATATTGACTAATGTGTTTCTGTTCACAGAGGCTATCTCGAACTGAGGTCAGGGTGATATTTTTCTATAGAACAAAAATTGCAGTCCAAGAATAATGGCATATCAATGTTCTTTTCTGAAATACCACATTTCCACATTCTTTTCCTTCATTATTGCTCAATTTTCTCAGTACTAAACAAAGTTTAGAATGGAAAAGGGAACATAAAATAATGTAAGCAAAGGAAACCAGAAGGCATATATTCTCATCTTTTCACCACTCGTTACTAATCTCAAACTTCATCAAAAGTTGCTTTGTAAGTACTAGTAGAATACATTATAGCCTATATTACTTAATATTTCCCCCAGTCAAATGCCACAGAAGCCAATAGCAACCCACTCCAGTACTCTTGTCTAGAAAATCCCATGGAAGGAGGAGCCTGATAAGCTGCAGTCCACGGGGTGGAAGAGTCGGACACAACTGAGCAACTTCACGTTCACTTTTCACTTTCATGCATTGGATAAAGAAATGGCAACCCACTCCAGTGTTCTTGCCTGGAGAATTCCAGGGAGGGCGGAGCCTGGTGGGCTGTCTATGGGGTCGCACAGAGTCAGACACGATTGAAGCGACTTAGCAGCAGCAAGCAGCAGTCAAATACAGTTTTCTAAATAACAAAAGTAGGTTCATTTTTAACAACTTAGAATAATGGATACTTGTTGGGAACATAGTATATACAAGGAGTTGTAGATAAACAATGTTGACTAAAACTGCTCTCAGTATGATTATCATCTTATAAGAGGTCCCAAATAACTGCAGGCAAAGCACAAATGAAAGAAATCGCTTAAGAGAGGTAAAGAGCTTTAATGAAGGAAAAGTTTCTTTGGGTTAGAGTCATCAGGACCCGACACAGTAGAGGAGACAGTATTGGCTGAATAGATGGAGAACCCCTGGCAAATGAAATAGAAAGATCAAATCAAGAAAAAAGTCAGAAACCAAGAATCATTTGTTTATTCTACAAGGTGAGACACGGAAGTGGTGTGGATTAAAATGGCGGCGGTAAGGTTCTGACTCAGGAAAGACTGACGGAGGCTGAGAAAAGGCTGGTTATTAAGATGTGAGGTGGAAGAACTGAGGAAAAGTTAAGACTGATTGCAATTACAGTTGAGTGCAGTTGAAGCACAGGAAGAAAAGATTATGCTAGAAAGAAAAGACCAGAAGTAAAATTTGTATAAACTTTGTAGATCCCTGAATACCTTGACTAATCCTGTTTTAGCTTCAGCCAAAAAAGATATTCACAGCTCAGGTTACTGGGAAGAACTCAGTAGAGATGACCTTAAAGACAACCAGAACCATGAACACAAACAATGTCAGGAAAATATTATTCTCTGCATCCTCTCTTTAACTCTTTTTAGGCTTTCTTCTCTAGAACAACTTATCCATTTAGAAGGAAGTTTTAAGTTTACACCCTTGCAGTACTGGTATTAAGGAGGTTTATTTAGCTCATATGTGAACAGTTTAGGGAAAGACAATGAGTGGTCACATAACTATGCTTGGATCATTTACTGCAAACCACTGGGAATCATATATTCATCCCTGTGGTCAATGGGCAGCCCACATTCCTCTACAGAAACACCCACCTAGTATAAATGAGTATTTTCCAGAAGAATGGGGCAGGGGAAGGGGAAGACAAAATATTTATTCTTAAAGCTAAGTGAGACTTCAGTTGATATACAAGTGCATTATATATGCATTATGCATTATATTATATACATGATATATAGGATATATATATATAATGCAAATACCAAATGTTATATTCATGAAAAAAATAGGAATTTTTTTCTTTGGCTATGGAATGTTATGTTCCCTTTGGATTCTCTTCTGTAGGCCCATTTTAACCCTGAGATAATGAACATTTTGCATGAGTAACCCAGGACAGACTATAGTCTTTTGAAACTAACTCTTTCTTACTGCCAAATAAATCTCTTTTAAATATGTTCAGTCACTAAGTCATGTCCAACTCTTTATGACCCCATGGACTGAAGCAAACCAGCCTTCCCTGTCCTTCACTATCTCCCTAAATTTGTTCAAATTCATGTCCATTGAGTTGGTGGTGCTATCTAACCATCTCATCCTCTGCCACCATCTTCTTCTTTTGCCCTCAATCTTTCCTAGCAACTGGGTCTTTTCCAATGAGTCAGCTCTTCTCATCAGGTGGCCAAAGTATTGGAGCTTCAGCTTCAGCATCAGTCCTTCCAATGTATACTCAGGGTTGATTTCCTTTAGGATTACTGGTTTGATTTCCTTGCTGCCTAAGGGACTCTCAGGAGTCTTCTCCAGGACCACAATTCAAAAGCATCAATTCTTTGGCACTCAGCCTTTTTCATGGTCCAACTGTCACATCTGTACATGACTACTGGAAAAACTATAGCTTTTACTATATGGACCTTTGTTAGCAAAGTGATGTCTTTGATTTTTAATACATTGTCTAGGTTTGTCATAGCTTTCCTTCTAAGGAGCAAGTGTCTTTTAATTTCATGGTTGCTGTTACCCTGTCTACAAGCCTTTTATTGTCTTTGCTCCTTCCATCTAAAGATAATCCCTGAAATAGATCACAATATTGCTCATTCACTTGAAGAAACTGCTCTAGCAAGTCTCTTTTCTTTCTCTTCCATCATCAATTTTGTCCTGTCTATGAGATCTTTCCCATCAGCATTATTCTTCAATCTTATAAACAAAACTTTCTCTTGATCCTGTATTCCCCATCAGCTACTGCCCTTTTATGCTGTTCCCTTTAAAGACAAAATTTCTTAAAACAATGATCTTCCCTCTAACTTCAATTTCTCAGATTTTATTCTCTCTTAAGCCCACTCCACTCGGATTTCTGTCCTTCACCAAAGTAATACTTAACGGTTTCACCGATGATCTTTTTATTGACAAATTCATTGAACAATTCTCAGACCTCATCTTATTTGACCACATGGTAATATTTACTATGTCATTTTCTCTTTCTTACTACTTTTGCCTTGTTTTTCAAGGCATATTGAATTTTCAACTTAGAATGGTTTGTCAGTCTCCTTTGATTGCTCCTTATTTGGGGGAGCCCAGTGGCTCCAACCTTGATTCTCTTTTTCTTCTCTACTTAACTTTACTCCCTTGATGATCTCGTCAAGTCTCATGACTAAACTCCTCTGCCAGAATTAAAATTTACATTTTTAGCTATTATCTATTCCCTGAATTCTGACCCATTTGTCACACTGCTTACTCAACATCTCTATGTAGATGTCCAAGATACATTAAATTAACATGTACTTACTTAAATTATTTAATCTTCTATCCCCAAACCTACTTACCCACTGTTATGGGCTCAGTTGTGTCCCTGCCTCCACACCCTCAACTCCAATTCAGATGTAGAAGACTTAACCTCTGATACTTCTGAATGTGACTGTATTTGGAGACAGGATTTTTAAGACATTGTTGTTCAGTCGCTCAGTCATGTCTGACTCTGTGACCCCATGACTGTAGCACATCAGGTTTCTTGTACTTCATCTTCTCCCAGACCTTGCTCAAACTCAAGTCCACTGACTTGGTGATGCTATCCAACCATCTTGTCCTCTGTCACCCTCTTCTCCTGCCTTCAATCTTTCCCAGTATCAGGTTTTTTTTTTTTTTTTTTTTTTCCTAAGGAATTGGCTCTTTGCATCAGGCGGCCAAAGTATTGGAGCTTCAGCTTCAGTGTCAGTCCTTCCAATTAATCTTCAGGACTGATTTCCTTTACAATTTACTGGTTTCATCTTGCAGTCCAAGGGACTCTCAAGAGTCTTCTCCAACACCACAGTTCAAAACCATTAATTCTTTGGTGCTCAGCTTTCTTAATGGTCCAACTTTCACATCCATACATGACTATTGGAAAAACCATAGCTTTGACTAGACAGACCTTTGCTGGCAAAGTAATGTCTCTGTTTTTTAATATGCTGTCTAGGTTTGTCATAGTTTTTCTCCCAAGGAGCTAGTGTCTTTTAATTTCATGACTGCAGTCAACATCTGCAGTGATTTTGTAGTTCCCCAAAATAAAGTCTTCCACTGTTGATAATTAAGGTAAAATGAAGTCCTTTGGGTGGACCCTAATCCAATGTAACTGATGTCCTTATAAGAAGAGATTAGGACACACAGAGAGACACCAGACATGTGTGCAAAGAAGGATCATGTGAACACATAGAAAGAATGCAACCATCTGCAAGTCAAAGAGAGATGCTTCAGAAGAAACCAAACTGGGACACCCACATGTCAGATGGCCAGCCACCAGAACTGTGAGAATATAACCTTCTGCTGTTTAAATTCAGTCTCCTAAGTCAGTTCATTCTAACTATTCTTTTTGCCCATGCCAAACACTTTGGAGTTTTCTTAGACACTTTTTTTCTTTTACATTCTATGTTCTGTCCATCCAGAAATCCTGTTGTGTCTAAATTCAGAGCAGAATCTCTACTTCTCAGTAGCTCTTATATGACCTCCTTGGTTCTGACCATCATCCTCTTTTGACTTGATTACTGTTATGGCCTTTTAACTGGTTATCTCACTTATATCCTCATCCCCTCGCAGTCTATTCTTCACACCTCAGGGGACTGGTACTTTAAAAAGTAAGTCCAATAAACATCAGATTGGAAGTGGTGCAGGGGAAATTATGATGAAGGTAGTAAAAAGGCACAAACTTCCATTTATAAGAGAAATAAGTACTATAGAGTGCATGAATGCTCAGTTGTGTCCAATTCTTTGAAACTCCATGGACTGTAGAATGCCAGGCTCCTCTCTCCATGGGATTTCCCAGGCAAGAATACTGAAGTGGGTTGCCTTCACCTTCTCATGGGGATCTTCCTGACTGAGGGATCGAACCTGTGTCTTCTGCACTTCCTGCAGGTTCTTTTACCACTGACCCACCTGGAGAGCCCCTTCCTCCCAAACAAATTCTATAAAGATAACTAAAACTGGTGTGTGGTACATGTGAAAGCTGTTAAGAGAGTAAACCCTAAAGATTCTCATTGCAAGGAAAAAAATTTTTTTTTAATTTCTTTAATATTATATGAGATGATAGGTATTCACTAAATTTATGATAGTAATCATTCCAAAATGTTCATAAGTCAAATTATTACATATTTTTAAAAAAATACACAGTGTTATATGTCAATTATATCTCAACTGGAAGAAAAAAATTTCAATTCTCTGCTCAAAGTCTTGTATTGACATTAGGTCCCCATTTTTACTCAGAGCAGCAGTCAAAACCTTTACACTTGCCATCAAGCAGTAGAATATTGGTAACCACCACCTTTTACTCTCTGACCTCATTTTCTGCTGCGTTCCCTTTTACTCAATCTATTCCAACACAGGTGGCATTTTTGCTAATCCATGAACACTCTAGGCATGTGCTAGCCTTAGGGCTTTGCACTACATATTGTACTATCTAAAATGCTCTTCTTTCAAAATACTTTATCCTCCCTCATTTTCTTTAAGTCTTTGCTCAAATGCCACCTCAGTGAGACCTCCTATCTTACATTATTCTCTCACCCTACATTATTCCTCCTATCACATGTAGTACCAGTCCACCTTATATTACTGTTTGTTTTCCTCTATTGCACTATGTAATTTTTTACTTACAATATTTTAAAACTTGTTTTTTTATATTCCTCCTCTAGAACAGCTCTGGTGGCTCAGATGGAAAAGAATCTGCCTGCAATGCAGGAAATCAGGGTTCGATCCCAGGGTCAGGAAGATCCCATGGAGAAGAGACTGGCAACCCACTCCAGTATTCTTGCCTGGAGAATTCCATGGACAGTAGAGCCTGGCAGGCTACTGTCTACGGCATTGCAAAGAGCCATACACGACTGAGTGAATAACACTTTCACTTTCTAGAACACAAGCTCCACCAAAGCCACAATTTTTCATCTCTTTTGTTCAGCAATTTCCCTGAAAGATGCCTGTCATCTGTTCAGTTCAGTTGCTCAGTTGTGTCCGACTCTTTGTGTCCCCATGGACTGCAGCATGCCAGGCATCCCTGTCTATCACCAACTTCTGGAGTCTACTCAAACTCATGGCCATCATGTCAGTGATGCCATCCAACCATCTCATCATCTGTTGTCCCCTTCTCTTGCCTTCAATCTTTCCAGCATCAGGGTCTTTTGAGATGAGTCAGTTCTTTGCATCAGGTGGCCAAAGTATTGGGGTTTCAGCTTCAGCATCAGTCCTTCCAGTGAATATTCAGGAGTGATTTCCTTTAGGATGGACTGATTTGATCTCCTTGCAATCCAAGGGACACTCAAGAGTCTTCTCCAACACCACAGTTCAAAACCATCAATTCTTCAGTATTCAGCTTTCTTTATAATCCAACTCTCACAACCATACATGACTATTGGAAAAACCATATCTTTGACTAGATAGACCTTTGTTGGTAAAGTAATGCTGTCTAGCAAAATATGCTGTCTAGGTTGATCATAGGTTTTCTCCCAAGGAACAAGCATCGTTTCATTTCATGGCTGCAGTCACCATCTTCAGGGATTCTGGAGCCCACTAAAAATAAAGTCTCTCACTGTTTCCATTGTTTCCCTTTCTATCTGCTTTGAAGTGATGGGACCAGATGCCATGATCTTAGTTTTCTGAATGTTGAGTTTTAAACCAACTTTTTCACTCTCTTCTTTCACTTTCATCAAGAGGCTCTTTAGTTCTTCACTTTCTGCCATAAGGGTGGTGTCATCTGCATATCTGAAGTTATTGATATTTCTCCCAGCAATCTTGATTTCAGTTTGTGATTCTTCCCGCCTGGCATCTCTCATGATGTACTCTGCATATAAGTTAAATAAGCAGGGTGATAGTATATAGCCTTGATGTACTCCTTTCCCTATTTTGAGCCAGTTTGTTGTTCCATATCCAGTTCTAATTGTTGCTTCTTGACCTGCATATAGATTTCTCAGGAGGCAGATCAGGTGGTCTGGTATTCCATCTCTTGAAGAATTTTCCATAGTTTGTTGTGATCCACACAATCAAATTCTTTGGCATAGTCAATAAAGCAGAAGTAGATGTTTTTCTGGAATTCTGTTTCTTTTTCAATGATCCAACAGATATTGTCAATTTGATTTCTGGTTCGTCTGCCTTTTTAAAGTCCAGCTTGAACATCTGGAAGTTCATGGTTCAGGTAATGTTGAAAGCTGACTTAGAGAATTTTGAGCATTACTTTGCTAGGGTGTGAGATGAGTGCAATTGTGTGTAGTTTGAACATTCTTTGGCATTGCCTTTCTTTGGGATTGGAATGAAAACTGACCTTTTCCAGTCCTGTGGCCACTGCTGAGTTTTCCAAATTTACTGGCACATTAAGAGCAGCACTTTCACAACATCATCTTTCCGGATTTGAAATAGCTCAACTGGAATTCCATCACCTCCACTTGCTTTGTTTGTAGTGGGCTTCCTAAGGCCCATTTGACTTCACATTCCAGGATGTCTGGCTCTAGTGAGTGATCCTTATGAAGATCTTGTTTAGTTCTTCTGTGTATTCTTGCCACCTCTTCTTAATATCTTCTGCTTCTGTTAGGTCTATTCCATTTCTGTCTTTTATTGTGCCCATCTTTGTATGAAATTTTCCCTTGGTATCTCTAATTTCACATAGTAGGTGATTAATATATTTATATCTTGTAGACTAAATAAGTGAATTGAATATAAGATTTAAACAGATGTTAATTAAACAACACCAAGCTTGAGACATAAAACATTGTTAACACTTTGAAGCCCTCCATGTACTCTTTACACTCACTTTCCTCTCTACTTCCAGGACATGAACACAAGCAGAGTTTTGTATTGATCATTTCCTTGAACATCTTCATAGTGTACTACTACATATGTAGACATGTCTAGATAAGATGCATCCTTTATTTTACATGCATTTTAAATTGAAAACATGTATCTTACTTCCTCTTTTGCTCAATATTGTACGTTTCATCTGTGTTGATACTAGTAGTGGAGTTTATTCATATTTTTTAATATTGTATTTTTCTACTAAATGAATTCATTACAATTTCTATCAACCCTGGTATTTCTTTGGAAGGAATGATGCTAAAACTGAAATTCCAGTACTTTGGCCACCTCATGAGAAGAGTTGACTCATTGGAAAAGACTCTGATGCTGGGAGGGATTGGGGGCAGGAGGAGAAGGAGACGACCGAGGATGAGATGGCTGGATGGCATCACTGACTCGATGGACGTGAGTCTGAGTGAACTCCGGGAGATGGTGATGAACAGGGAGGCCTGACGTGCTGCAATTCATGGGGTTGCAAAGAGTCGGACATGACTGAGCGACTGAACTGAACTGAACTGAACTGAAAAGTCTTAGATATTTGACTTATTTTTTTGTGTTTGTACATATCTGTTGGTACATATATGCAATAAGAATTTTTCTAGATTTCATAAGGAATGGGATTGGCTGGTCCAAGATTTTCCTGTAAGCTATAAGACAGATTCATTAAGTTTTTATCTTTTCATTAAGAGATTAGTATTGAGAAATCTGCCTTTTTCTGGTTTGAAGTTTAGTTTTCCTGCCATATATGGACAAAAGGTTCTAGCAAAAGTTTATATCCTGATATTGACAAATAACCTCATTTCTGTTTCCCATTCTGTTACCTGATCAGATTCATTTTCTCTTCTTTTTAGTTGAGCTTATTTTCCTTTAAATCTAGCAATGCATTATCAATGTTGTTTATTGACTCTTATCCAGGATTTCTACATGTTTTAAATAGAGTGTTTTTTCAGGATACCTTGTCTGCCATATTGTAAGAAGCAGCAGGAAGCTTAAACTTTCATACTTAATTTAAAAACTGTCACATATTGGTACTCTTGGTGTTGTTATTTAGGATATAGTAAATGTTATATAATAACAACTGTGTTTTGGAATATTAACTTGACAATAGCAGCTGGCATCAAGGAGCTATTGATAATGAAAGGTGATTTTTTTTTTATATGTCTAGTACTATAGTAGAAATTATCAGATCATCTGAGTAAAAGAAGGATGTTTTATTAAATGGTGTTGTGACAAACAGACAACCATTTGTATAAAGATACAATTTGATTTATGCCTCACACTATACACAAATATAAACTCTGAATGCATAGGATATCTAAATATAAAATATTAAAACCATACAAGCTTTTCTGCTATATTTTCTGGTAGGTGAATTTCTTTAGAATCTGATGAGAGAGAAAAAGCTCTCTAACTATGACTCAAAATCCAGTTATTCTGTAATTAAATATTGGTAAATTTAAATATATAAAAATATTTTTTGAATGGCAAAAATCATCATAGGCAAATTCAAAAGACAAATTGGTAGAAAACGTTTGTAATATGTGTCACAAATTGAAGGCTAATATTTCTAATATATAATGAGCTCGTTACAAATTGAGTAAATGTAAAATTTTTTTTAAAATGATATAAATTTAGGCTTCCCTGGTGGCTCAGATGATAAAAATTGCCTGCAATGCAGGAGACCTAGGTTTGATCCCTGGGTTGGGGAGATCCCCTGGAGAATGGCAACTCACTCCAGTATTCTTGCCTGGAGAATTCCATGGACAGAGGAACCTGGTGGGCTACAGTCCATGGAGTCACAAAGAGTCGGACACGACTGAGTGATTAACACTTTCAAACACAAGAATGATTTTCAGTTTTACTCATAGTAAGAGAAATTCAAATGAAAGCCATTAAGATGCAAGTTTTACATGCTACTTTAGCAAAAATTCAGAAGTTTAGCTCATACTCTGTTGTTGAGTTTGTGAAAAAACCGATACTCCAGTATATTACTGGTGGAAATGCCTACAGAACAAAACCCCATAATATCTATTATCTAATAAAACTACATTTGCACTTACTTTTGTCCACCAAACCTTAGGTATTCATCTAGATACTAATGAATCTCCTCTTAATGGAGATGAAAAATACGCAAGATATTCAGTGTCCTACTGTAGCAACACTGTTGTTCATTGTTCAGTAGACAAGTCTTCTCTGACTCTTCAAGACCCCAAGGTCTTGAAGCACACCAGGATTCCCTGTCCCTCACCATTTCCCGGAGTTTGTACAAATTCATGTCCATTGAGTTGGTAACAACATTGCCTTATATTTAATTGCAAATTTTTAGAAACAGTCCTGTGTATGAAAGACTAACTTCTCCTGTGTTTCTTTTTCAGTTTCACATTGCTACAACCATCCTCACACTTCTGATACCCCATGAGGTGTTTTCTTCCCCAACACCAAGTAAATCAGTAAATCTGAGACACTAGCTGGGTGTCCTAAAATTTAACTCAACTCAGTTCTGACACTTGTCTTGACAGCTCCCATAGGTTAAATGCTCAGCCCCTTGAGAGTCCCTCCTACCTACTTCAGAGGCCAATTGCTAGTCCAGGTTGTTACCCGTGATTCTGATTATGAGCTATAAATTGGAGGATCCCAAGATCCATTTGGCAGGCTCCATTACTTTGCCAGAGCCAGAGCTAACAGAACTCAGGAAAACAGCTTACTTACTGTTTAGTATCAGTTGCTCAGTCATGTCCAGCTCTTTGTGATTGCATGGACAGTACCCCTAAAAAGCTCCTCTGTCCATAGTATTCTCCAGGCAAGAATACTGGAGTGGGTAGACATTCCTTTCTACAGGGGATCTTCCTGAACCACCAGTTTATTATAAAAGGATGTGATAAAGACAAAGACAAACATTCAGATGGAAGAGATACACAGAGAAAGTTATACTGGAAAGGGTAAGAAAGCCCCATGCCCCCGTGAGCTGCATCTCTCTCCCAGGAAATCCATGTACTCACCAACCTGAAGATCTCTAACCACCACACATTTGGGGGCTTTTTATGGAGGTTTCTTCAGGCCACCATATTGATCATTAACCCCATTTCTAGCTTCTACCCTCTCCCTGGAGAATGATAGATGGAGCTGAAACGTCCAAGCTTCTATCATGGCTTGGTCTTTCTGGTGACCAGCACCTATCCAAGAGCCCACAAGATTCACCTAATTAGAACAAAAGACACTGCTACCATTCAGGACATCCCAAGGGATTTAGGAACTGTATGTCAGGAACCAGGGTTTAAGATCAGATGTTACAGCAAAATATGTTTCTAGTCCTTGTATCACTGAGGGGAATATAAGAGCTTTAGTAGCTCTGCACCAAGAACCAGGTATAGAGACCAATATATATTTTCTATTACCTCACAAACCCAAATTTCCATATACAGGACATTGGTTGCATAAACTATGCTACGTCTGCCTAATGATATAGGATGAGAAAAATCTCTAGAATTGATATGTAATGATTCCCAGGATCCATATTTCAAGTTAGAAAGTCAACATGTGAAATAACATTTCAATATGTGAGAGCTGGACCATAAAGAAAGTTGAGTGCTGAAGAATTGATGCTTTGGAACTGCGGTGCTGGAGATATTTTGAGAATCCCCTGGACTGAAAGGAGATCAAACCAGTCAATCCTAAAGGAAATCAACCCTGAATATCCATTGGAAGGACTGATGCTGAAGCTCCAATACTTGGGCAACCTGATGAGAAGTGCCAATTCATTGGAAAAGACTCTGATGCTGGGAAAGACGGAAGGCAGGAGAAGAAGGGGACAACAGAGGGTGAGATGGTTGGGTGGCATCATTGACTCAATGGACATGACTTTGAACAAGCACCGAGAGATGGTGAAGGACAGGGAAGCCTGGCGTGCTGCAGTCCATGTGGTTCCAAAGAGTTGGGGACAGCTGAGCTACTGAAGAAAATGGGGAAAATCACTAGACCATTCAGGTATGACCTAAATCAATCAAATCCCTTGTGACTATACAGTGGAAATGAGAAATAGATTTAAGGGACTAGATCTGATAGACAGAGTGCCTGATGAACTATGGATGGAGGTTCGTGATATTGTACAGGAGACAGGAATCAAGACAATCCCCAAGAAAAAGAAATGCAAAAAAGCAAAATGGCTGTCTGAGGAGGCCTCACAAATAGCTATGAAAAGAGAAGCGAAAAGCAAAGGAGAAGAGGAAAGATATAAGCATCTGAATACAGAGTTCCAAAGAATAGCAAGGAGAGATAAGAAAGCCTTCCTCAGCAATCAATGCAAAGAGATAGAGGAAAACAATAGAATGTGAAAGACTAGAGGTCTCTTCTCTTCCTTGGAGAAGGAAATGGCAACCCACTCCAGTATTCTTGCCTGGGGAATCCCATGGATGGAGGAGCCTGGTGGGCTACAGTCCATGGGGTCGCAAAAAGTCGGACACGACTGAGCGACTTAACTAACTAACTAGAGGTCGCTTCAAGAAAATTAGAGATACCAAGGAAACATTTCCTGCAAAGATGGGCTCAATAAAGGACAGAAATGGTATGGACCTAACAGAAGCAGAAGATATTAAGAAGAGGTGGCAAGAATACACAAGAGAACTGTACAAAAAAGATCTTCATGACCAAGATAATCATGATGGTGTGATCACTCACACTCACCTGGAGCCAGACATCATGGAATGTGAAGTCAAGTGGGCCTTAGGAAGCATCACTATGAACAAAGCTAGTAGAGGTGATGGAATTCCAGTTGAGATATTTTAAATTCAAAAAGATGATGCTGTGAAAGTGCTGCACTCAATATGTCAGTAAATTTGGAAAACTCAGCAGTGGTCACAGGACTGGAAAAGGTCAGTTTTCATTCCAATCCCAAAGAAAGGCAATGCCAAAGAATGCTCAA